>JAWPHD010005558.1:0-160896 GCA_037043455.1 Cyrtodaria siliqua | reverse complement strand
CAACATATATATATCATTCATCCAGTTTTATTAAACCAATATAAATAATTGTGAATTTCCCACTTCGCTGTATTCTCCTTCGTCCCCTAGCTTTGACCCCTGATATATTAATATTATGTTCAGAATTGTCCAACATTTTTTCCACGCAGCTGTGCTGCAATTTCTTGTTTTTAATCTAGAATTAACCACGATTACAGTGAACCTATTATGAGTATTATTTTATTTGTTTTTATTTTCAGTTAAGCTAAAATGAATTGTTTCTGGAGGTGATAAATACGTAATACACTTACCTGAATATTTTTGTTTCTAAAAGCTATGAATCTTTAAATATAAGAATGGTCAAGTAAACGTAATAAAACTCCATTCTCTCATGCGGAGTCGTTCAGATACCCAGGGAGATGTCATCGAATCCTTCACCTGCGCTTCACGTTATTTGAATGATATAGTATAAATGGAAAATTGAAAATCATTTTATTTTTTTTCTATGGTTAATAATACTAAATGACTCAACATCTCCAATATTTCTATATGTATTGCATCCTCATTCTCACTTTTCTCACAGAATATTGTCTTCGACAAATTGAGGTAATGTTTGTAGATTTTATGTGTTTTTTACCAAAAAAAAACGCACGAATTAAGAAAAAGTAGGAAAGCTTCCTTGGGTACTGAACTTTTTCAAAAAAATATTTTGTTTGGACTATTAGTTGTGGTCGGTCTAATTTTTCTATATACATCATTTATTATTTTCTTTCTTGCTGTCGATATAATAAGGGGGAACAATGGGTACGTTTTATTTTTGCTCAATATATATTGGTGGTTGGTGCTGCTGCTCTGGCTTCTGCCAAGTCATGTTACATTGATGAGTTTCTTAAATATATCTTAGGTGTTATTCTTATATTTATATGTACAATGTGCATCTCCGTGTTTCACTTATATCGTCTATTAATGCTGCATAGTTAATTACAAGATACAGCTTGTCGGCCATTTCTTTACTTATACAGTTCTTTTGTATTGGGATGACAATACGATAAACGTAGGTTTGGTAAATCCTTAATCCCGGTTCAAACCCCCCAGCGATCCCTTTTATGTAACATACCGTACCAAGGGTGGTACTCTCTTTTGTGAACTCATTTTGTGTTTGTAATACCCCCGCACTTAACTTTTAAATATAGAAGTTTTTTATTATGTACCTAGTTGTTGTATGACTGCTTTATTATGTACTAGTTGTTGTACTAGTTGTTGTATTATGTACTAGTTGTTGTATTATGTACTAGTTGTTGTATTATGTACTAAGTTGTTGTATGACTGCTTTTTGTGAATGTTGTACTTCCTATCTGACTTTTATGTCAACCTAAATCCTCAAAAGGACGGTAGCGATTGATGTTTGTCTAAAATATTGTCTTGTCGTACCATTAACTTTTTATTCTCTTGTTGATCTGGCTTCTACCAAGTCTATGAGTACTTGCTTCGCGGCTTTCTAGGCTTTTGTTTTTAATATTATATATATATTTACATGATTATTTATATGTTTATATTTACATTGCCCATTGATGCTGCAATGTTTGTTAGAGAATATAGCCTGGCAGGGATATCTATATTGACACTGGTCCCGTTTTATTGGGATGACAATAGCGTAAGAGTGAGGGTTTGGTGCCGCATAGAACCTGGTTTAACTCCCCCCAGCGGCCTTTTTTTTTGCCACTGACTGTTTCTAGGCGGTAACCCCCTATATTGTCAACGTTTTATTTGTGTGATGTCTTACCTTGTTGTTTATGTCTGTGCGTATGCTTGTGGTTGACTGTGGTCCTTAAATGTTACATTTCCTATTCGACTTTTATATCTACCTTTGGCATCTACCTTTATGAACACATTATATATAATTACAACCGTTCTAATGGGTTATTTCTGGTGACAGTATATAAACGCCAATTCCGTCACTCGAGCCCTTGGTGCCCTGGAAAAACTAGCAGACGCGGGTGTAGACGTGAAGTCCGAGGCGGGAAACAGCGATGCTACTTCAAAAGTTACCACGTCGGTGGCAAAGGCTGCACAACGCAGGAAGTCAATAAGTTTTCTAAAGGTAAAAATAAAACATATACTGAATTGCTTTCATAGTTTTATAGTACAGTTGGGACTAAAGAGAAATGAAGCGTTTTTAAATAATAACGGCTTTTAAAATTTAAGAGAACATACTTAAGCAATTAAAGATATCTAGAAACGGTCGCGTTAATGAAAGTGCACAACGTATTTATAAAGAACGCCATGCTACCCTTATTTAGTCGACAAATTGTATTACAGTTAATTACGACACTTCTGTTCTAAGAGTCTTTTTTAAACGCTAGTATTGATGATGTATGAACTGTCTGTTTCAGGGTCCATTTATGCAGAAGACTTCCGGAAGTAAGTATTGGCTATATAGGATACTAGTCAAAATTCCTAATTACCCATCTAAGAATATGTCAGTTAAGCTCTCATTGTTTTGTGTATTTCTTAATAAACCTTTGTATTTCGAGAGAATAAAGTATCGCAGAACGCCTTTAAATACGTTTGACTCTTACATGTCTGAGGACGAATTATGTAAGTCTGTTCTCAATTCTGCCATCATTGTGCTTTATAAAGCACACGAATAAAATACTTTCCTTTACAAACTGCAACATTGGACGAAGAAATAGTACCTGCCTCTTTTCAAACCTAGTAGATAGGATGATTAAATTAAATTGAATTGGATTTTTTAGTCGCTTCAATAGCTAAGGTCATATGGCGACTTTCCCGCTTTCATTGGTGGAGGAAAACCCCTGGTTCGGGCATCTTTCGAGCACGATCGGGCATCCACAGCGGTGAGGGACAAGTGATGTCGTCAGAGACTAACAACTCACATAGAATAAATCTGCATATTTAACTAGGTTAAACTATTTGAAATATTCGTCAGTACCACAGAACATATACTTAATAATCACAAACATATTCGACAAACCACAAACTTTCGATAGGTATACATGTCTAAACTAGAGTCTGTAGTTTATACAGATTAAAACATATTTTCTTCAGTTGGTCGTGAAAATTCCTTTGCCTCCGCTTCCTCGCGGCGAGGATCCATCATGTCTCGCAAATCGTCCCTTAAAAGTGGCAAAGCAAGTAATGACGACACCGTTGACCATAGGCAGAAGGTGGATGACTGGCAGGACTTTTCTCTGCCGTCCATAGCCGCAAGCCCCATCAATGATCTCACCATTCGGGCACCAGAGGTCAAGCCATTGTTTGTCGAAGTACAAGCTCTGACCAAAGGGCAGATCTTCGTAAGTGTGATAGTAAAGCTGGAGCCTAATAATGCATACTCAACGGTTAAAGTATTATATAATTATTAAATAAATAATGTATGGTGCTGAGGTCCATATGCACGTTTATGGACTGGGCAGTCAGACCTAGAATGTTATATGGACCGAAGCGAAGCTGAGGTTCATATGACATTCTAGGCTGACTGCCCAGTCCATAAACGTGAATATGGATCGAAACACTATACATTTACCGAATCTGACCAACAATTTAAAACAATACTTTTTCTGTTTTTTTTAAATTTTACGTCTTTTTTTTTCTCACACGTCTCGAAACTATAGCTCTCGAAACGGGGCCGGTCACTATCACAGATTATTATATATCATTTAAAGTACATATGTTTCATTGGCTAAAGGGCCATTAGTATGAACTATTGACTTAAGTTTTTGCGGCCAATAGTCTTTTTTGCAGGTCAATAGTCGATGACGTTACGCTTTTCCATGACGTGACGTCATGCATGTAAACAAGTAAGCAAAAAGTAAGCAAACTAATGGAGTTTATACGATTCAGTATAATAAAACAACTATCTACTTCTGTTTCTGTCAACTGTTTAAACTATTCATCCTCGGGAATGAATATTGACCCTCAGCAGTGAACTATTGACATCGACTGGATCTCGGTCAATAGTTCACTGCTTCGGATCCTTCCATGCACCGAGGGCAAATATGAGCACCAAGGCCGAAGGTCGAGGGCATAGTTTACATGATCCTTCCATGCACCGAGGGCAAATATGGGCACCAAGGCCGAAGGTAGGGCATAGTTTACATGATCCTTCCATGCACCGAGGGCAAAAATGGGCACCAAGGCCGAAGGTCGAGGGCATAGTTTACATGATCCTTCCATGCACCGAGGGCAAATATGGGCACCAAGGCCGAAGTTAGGGCATAGTTCACATGATCCTTCCATGCACCGAGAGCAAATATGGGCACCAAGGCCGAAGGTCGAAGGCATAGTTTACATGATCCTCACCAAAGCCGAAGGTCGAGGGCATAGTTTACATGATCCTTCCATGCACCGAGGGCAAATATGGGCACCAAGGCCGAAGGTCGAGGGCATAGTTTACATGATCCTTCCATGCACCGAGGGCAAATATGGGCACCAAGGCCGAAGGTCGAGGGCATAGTTTACATGATCCTTCCATGCACCGAGGGCAAATATGGGCACCAAGGCCGAAGGTCGAGGGCAATAGTTTACATGATCCTTCCAGGCACCGAGGGCAAATATGGACACCAAGGCCGAAGGTCGAGGGCATAGTTCACATGATCCTTCCATGCACCGAGGGCAAATATGGGCACCAAGGTCGAGGGCAATAGTTAACATGATCCGTCCATGCATCGAGGGTAAAATATGAGCACCAAGGCCGAAAGCCGAGGGCAATAGTTCACATGATTATTCCATGCACCGAGAGCAAATAGTTTTACTATTGACCGGTAAAACGCTCAATAACTGTATACTAGTGGCCGGATGACGTCACATTGCGGAAAAAAGAAGGAAATATTCAAATGAGGTATACTATGATACTTTAACGAAGCTACGGACGGTGAACAATGTATTTATTTACGATACTTTCTAAACAAAACGTATGTATAGGTTATTAGATTTGTATTGGGATATAATTATGCACGAGTTCTTTCGCGTATTAATATGGCGCGACTTTAGGAGAAAAAGAACGAGTGCATATTTCCCATATAAATCTAATAACCTTTTTATTGCATACGCATTTTTAAATTAGAACAATATAGTAGGTTGTAACATTTAATTTTCACCAAAAACATTTATTTGAAAAAAACTTATTGTCTTTACTTCGTGGGAATTTTCACAATGAAATCAACATTGTTCACATCACGCGACATACTTTATTTGACATGAACAGATAATTGCACCAATGACGAACGAGTATACATTACACACTCAATATGACTACTACACATCAATATGAGCGAATATTGACGTTTCCTGTTACATTGAAAGTAAACGGAGCCTGTAAATGCGTATGCAATAAAATAATACATATATATACAAGCAAGGTTTAACGCATGCGTAAAATAGCTGCCGAGAGAAAATAGCATTATATCTGGATAGGAACTGGAACAAAGTTTAACATACTAACAGATAATGTCACGTGTATTAAAACAATATTGAAAAAAAACGACAAAAAAAACCAACAATGTTGTCACGAAGACGTAAACATGCCACGGCCGTTTTTTCTTACCAGACACATTCTTCCCAAAAGTTACCATCAGTTCTTCCTACCAAGCATTTTGGATCAAGGTGGACGACCTCGCTTCGTCCTGTTCAAATCCTTGACATGCGTTACATATTCATTACATATTCACCATTATAGGAAGATATGCTAGAAGTACACATGAAGATATGCTAGAAGTACACATCAGCACAGAAATACAATTGTTCAGATGCGCGTGCGTTAGCGTGCATTACAACACAGACAAACTGTTCACTGCTACCATGTGTAATTGTGATGGTCCAGTTGTTCAAAGATCTGTTAACTTAACCGAGCGTTAAGTCACAATTTCAAATATCTCTGAATTTCTGATAAATGAATATTTCTACCAGAAATTGAGCAATTGAACGCATTATGTTCAAAAGAAATGCAAATTAAAAACTTTTAGTCTAATACAAAACATATTTGTATGAGAAAATGTACTTGTTTAATGGAAGTTTACACTAACCAAGTTAAGCTAACCTATCTTTGAACAGCTGGGACATTAATATTGCGTTGTCAAAGTGAAAAACTCAAAGAAACTTTGCTACCTTACCATGTGCAATTATGAAAACCATATAAGTGTCGAACGGCAGCGAATAATATTTCTCACGGCAATATGAAGATTAAGATTGTTTTGTTTAGAATGAGTAAAACCTCTGAAATATGTTTTGGCACAAGTTCAATAAAATAGTAGTAAATACTTTTCTGGAGCTGGCAAAAGGCATTGTAGAAAGTTTACATATGTAAATAAATAATGCTGACAATGGGACTCTTTAGAATCAAAGAACAGACACATGAGAAGAAAGTAGCAGACTTGGTCTTATTGGATCTGTTCATGAAGCAGACTTGGTCTTATTGGATCTGTTCATGAAAAGCAATATAAACTAAGGTGCAAAATAGTTCCATTCTCGCTCACTAGCAACGGTTAAGGTAAGTAAGTTTAAACCCACACATAGTGGGATCGATGATCCCAAAGGACCAGTAAGTAAATAATATTATTGCAAACGCATTTACAAGCTCCGTTTACTTTCAATGTAACAGAAAACGTGTATTAAAGTCATATTGGGTGTGTAATGTATACTTGTTTGAATTGGTGCAATTTTTTGTTCATGTCAAAGAAAGTATGTCACGTGATGTAAACAATGTTGATTTCATTGTTAAAAAAAAATAATCCCAAGATGTAACGGACAATATGTTCGTTTCAAATAAATATTGTTGATGCAAATTAAATGTTAAAACCTATTGTTTTGTTCGAATTATTCCTTTTTATATTAAAAATGCGTATGCAATAAAAAGGTTATTAGATTTGCATTGGGATATATGCACTCGTTCTTCAGCGTATACATGTTGCGCTCTTAAAGTCGCGCAATATTGTTACGCGGAAGAACTCGTGCATATATCCTAACACAAATCTAATAACCTATAAATACTGATTTGTAGCACGGGGTAGGATTCACTTTACGATCACGACACGTCACTAAACGAACGTTAGTGTGAACATAAACAATACATTTTAGCTTTGTGTTTGCAGGGAATGTCGAACCTATTGTTTGACAACCAGCCAGAGTTCAGCTTAGTCAGCAACGGAGCAGAGTGTATTATGATAGAGAAGAAATTCTTCTTAGAAAATGCATCACAATCACTCATTGTGCGATTGAGAGAAAATGTAAGTCACAATTTTAGATCACATAAATTATTAAATGCTGTCATTTCAAATCAGACATTACAACAATATGAATGTCAATCGTATGTATGGGTCTTCAATCTCGCGACGATACAGTCGAATTATGAAGACAAGAAAACACAATCTTCATTGTCACTGAATATAGATATAAAAATCGAACAGGAAAAGTAGCATTCAAGGACGACAGTCAACCACAAACACACACAGAAACAAAGAACAACTATATATAAAAATGAATAAAAGACAAAATACTACATCACTAACACACAGTGGATGACAATAGGGCTACCGCCTTGGAACGGTCAGTGGCAAGAAAGGCTACCGGGGTTTAAACAAGGCTCTAGGTGCATTATACCTCACACTTACCCTACTGTCAACCCAATAAAACGGGACAGTGTAAATAAAGAAATCCCCGCCATGAACTATTCTCTAACCAACAAGACAGCATTAATAGGCAGAATAAGTAAAACTCAAAGATGCTCGTGTATATATAAATACAAAAAATAATGGCCTAGAAAGCCACAAAGAAGGTACTAAATGACTTGGCTGGCAGAAACCAGAGCAACAAGAGAACAAACCATTAAGGGCACGACAAGACAAGATTGCAGGCAAATATCAAACGTCACCGTCCTTTTGGGCTTTAGGTAGACGTCATCATAGGGTCCACAGCCTGTCCGGTCATCGCACAATTAAAGAGAAAAGCATAGTGGCGAACTGTAAATGGAACAAGCATGCTGTGAGTTGCAAAATGATTGAGTCATAACCTCTTTTGATAAACCTTTTAACAGCTTTAGCAAAGAAAGTATGAAAGTGATCATGACCAAGGATCTTACGAAGTTTGTAAATCACGTCACCATACAAGTCAGGTTGTGATAGTCCTTGTCGCAGAAGAGTTCTTAAATTAATTTTATATTTGGAAAGAAGATCAGGGTTACGATAATAAAATTTTGCAAAGGTTTTACGAAGTTTATGGTAACGGAAGCTTGATTTTTAAATTATTATATTAGGTTTTTTGATATTTAAAATTTTTCAAACATTTAAAACAGTTTCCTTAAATAGGGACAAAACGTATAAACGATTTATTTTCGTTCCAGAAATCGGTAAATTCAAAAGTAATACACCGTTAATGTTGGGTGAAACTATATTAGCATTTCCGATTTAGTTAAGTTGTCCCTATCAAATATAATGTTGTTCCCATATTTGCATATAATGTAATGTCTCTTACTACTGACCGTTCCAACTTGTTTCATAAATATTTGTCTTGATTGGCTGCGTTTATTACGTAGTAGAGGCTGAAATTGCCTTACAACAAAACAACAGTACGTTTTATTCCTATGCAACACGAATCACTGATATAGAAGATATCATCATCATCTACACCACATGATATATATACCCTTCCACTAAAATAAAACTTCACATAATGTTTTCAAAATTCAGTTGTAATGAAGTTGATGTTGTTTTCTTTCTCTCTTTTTTCGTCAACAATACGTTTTATTCCTATTCAACACGAATCACTAATATAGAAGATACCATCATCATCTAGAACATGACATTTGCTTACGGAAAAGTATATCGGCCTCGACATGAGATATTTTCCAAATAGAATGTGTTGCAAGTCATATAAAAAGTGCCACCTTTTTAAATTTTATTGCTGAAAATTATAGTTTATGTGTTGTTCATTATCATTATAATCGACTATTTTTTGACAACAAGATAGAAATTAGTTCATAATGAAGTCATCTTTTTAATTCCATGTTGACAATAAGTCGACATAAAATAACTTTTTTTTTTTAAAAAGGCGTCCAACAGAATACGTATTCTTAAAGCGAATTTCGTTTTTTATGTATAATAATAATACAGCTATACACGTCCGCCATTTTAAAAGTTTACGTTCAAGTTAGGTCGGGGTTACATTTTGGACGGAAAGGGTTGTAATTGGGTTTTGGACCGGGTTACCTTTTGTTTTCCTATATTCATTAAAATGTTTCACTGAAAATATTGCATACAAGTTGAAGTTTACAAGACTCGATTAATCGATTTAACTAAGAAATGAAGAATTAACAACAATATTAATTTACTAAAGAATGTGAATTAAAAAACATATAAACTAATTTTAAAGACATATTCGCATTATTTATTTTCAGAAAGCGGTTAGGATATCGTAATTTTGTCAAAGACATGTAATTTGCGATCAAATGAAGGTGTCTTCTGAAATATTTTAAGACGAAAACGTGGTAATTAAGTAATGTTAAACCATCAATTATCTCAACATTACTGACGAGGCCTATATACGCTTCCGTATATACCCTTCCACTAAATAAAATTTCACATAATGTTTTCAAAATTAAGTTGTAATGTATTCATGTTGTTATTATGTTTGTGTTGTGTTTTTTTCCCGTCAACAATACGTTTTATTCATATGCAACACGAATCACTAATATAGAAGAATCATCATCATCTAGAGCATGATAGCGTTCTATTCCTATTTGACTTACCAAACTAGTAAAGACTGTTATGACAAACATGAGATGTATTCCTCATTATTTCCATGATCTAGATGGCCAATACGCAAGAGGACACAACGTTCACATTTGGTCATATTTGATACATCCGATACAGAACTTGCAAAACTCTCTGATTTGTTCAATTCTATCAAGCCTATTTTTCACATATAACAGGTAGTTAAACTCGGGTTCCTTCTACATTAGCCGAACTTCCTTTACTTGTTTTGTTATCTCTAGCCTGTTACGGTTTGTTTCAGACATACCCATATCCATCCAACGAGGCCTTACAGGACAACCTGGAGTCTCAGTTACGCTGGGATCATCACAAAACGCACACGCTCAACGTTTTGCTGAGAGAAGTGAAACTTAGAAAACATGACAGTAACGATTCGAGAGGATACTTACAGGTTGCACATTTGACATCATGATACGACATTCCATAAGAATAATAATGACTTATTTCAACGCCAGATGTATGGGGAATGTCAAAGTTCCAAATTTCGTATGAAACCGATACGAAAACAAAAATGGATGTATTCTAAAAGAAGAACATTATAAAAGACGAAAATATAGACTTACACAAATGGCAAAAGTTATGATTTTATTAGTATTGGGACCATACGCCGCAGGAATGGAATAATGGCAGTAAATATGGCATGTCCACCGCCATATGCATGACATCTTCGCGATGGCTAAAATTCTGTACTATTGATTTTACAAATAGTGAGTTCTGTTCAACCCGGGGCTAGAGGGCGTGAACGGTAGCAAGCATATTTCACTACCGTTCATGAACAGTCTCAGTCAAACCGAGACTGCAATATTTCGTATTTATCGTCTTCGGCCGTTTTCAAAGGTCCACTTTCATACTCTTTTATGATTTCTGTAAATTTGAAAATGTAAAGGCCTTGCCACACATAGTAACAGTTTTATGTTTAAAAAGAACAGTATATTTATTTCATTTTATCCAAATAAGCACAACTTATGTGACACATAAACCTTGTCATTAAACAGCTGAAATGATTCACACACAACATTCATGAATCGTTTTGTAATTGGACACAGTGACAAATGGATATAACTAACCTTTAAATATTACCATATGCTTATGTGAAAGACATACCAAACAATCATCGCTAAATTTATCCTGTAAACCATGCCAAGTCCTATCAAACTAAACCTGGCTAATTCTCAACTGTAAAATCAGAATGCGAAAGCGATATTGTGATGCGATATTTAATCAACAGTGAGAGCGTGAAGCATTTCATTATTTTCATCAGTGCGAGTTCGGTACAAGAATTTCATGATTGCAACATCGGGACGAGAATTTCATAATTGCAACATCGGGACCAGAACTTCATAATTGTAAATCGGGACGAGAATTTAGTGCTAAAGCTTTCATCATTGCATATTGAGCAACCTGTTATCTGTGCACTGTATTATAATCACCAAATTGTGTTTCCGAGTTGATCACGGCTGTGTGTGATAAAGCACTATGTGTATGGTAGCATTGTCAGAGGTGATGGACAATCTGTGGATCCTCTAGAACAGTTTAGGGTACGATCACTCATGAGCCTAGGAATCTTTATGTGAGGAAGCTATTCAGATGGCTTGCTGAACCTCGGTGGTTGTACCCAGGTCTTAGCTGTTGATGCGACTATAAAATACAATTAAATTCAAGAACAGTTCAGATTTGCATGATGTCCAGGTCATTAGTTTTATTTAAGTTCGTTTTGACATTTTGTTGAAGTTCATGAACATTATAGTCGTGTTTGTATGTCAACTGTTGTCGAGTAGATGTATGAACATTATAGTCGTGTTTGTATGTCAACTGTTGTCGAGTAGATGTATGAGCATTATAGTCGTGTTTGTATGTCAACTGTTGTCGAGTAGATGTATGAACATTATAGTCGTGTTTGTATGTCAACTGTTGTCGAGTAGATGTATGACCATTATAGTCGTGTTTGTATGTCAACTGTTGTCGAGTAGATGTATGAACATTATAGTCGTGTTTGTATGTCAACTGTTGTCGAGTAGATGTATGAGCATTATAGTCGTGTTGTATGTCAACTGTTGTCGAGTAGATGTATGAGCATTATAGTCGTGTTTGTATGTCAACTGTTGTCGAGTAGATGTATGACCATTATAGTCGTGTTGTATGTCAACTGTTGTCGAGTAGATGTTCATACGCTTATTTCAGTGTTCATTTTTATTTTGGATGAATAAAATCAACAGGTGATATGGAATAAACAATCTTGCAACTGTTTTGAACAGAGTGTCTTGCAATTAAAAGCGTTGATTAATATTAAATCCATAACATGAGATAAAAGTAAGGAATGGTAAAGTAATCTAATTTATTTCTCGAAGCCAATGGGACACGGCAATCTTGAAACTCGCGGCGTCCCGTTAGTTGTTCATGTTAATATGATTATTTATTAGACTAGTTTAAAGCAAAGTGTGTGTACATATCACGAACTGATTATGTTGCTCCAATAATAGTATATTTAAACATATCGTAGAATAACGGAGACAACATGAACACTATATAAACCACCCTACACCACCCTACAAAAAATAATTAATATATAAATGCACACTATATCATGGCGCTCGTATTGACTTTATTCTACGTCTAAGCTCCATGATTAGGCGAAAATCGCCATAGCTAATTAAAGATTATATAAACACCATTAATGTTTTTAATATAAAAAACAGTTATTTCCAATTAACGACAAATCGTGTAAGAACTTAGATTACGTAATATTGCATAATAATATTTAGTACATCTAATTGTATAGTGCTTTATTCTATATCAGTTTCATTATGCAATTAAAGGAAAATTATATGTGTTACATAATATTACAATGTTTCATGCAATATATATCATGTATATTATTTGAACTTTAAACATATTCACACCCTTGTGAATAAAAAGTCACTTTGTGGCATATATCGACACTACACCCACTAGTTGTTTGTTACTTATTTCCCAGAATAAACAATGCGCATACATGTAATTATATGCAAGCAGGTGCAAGTCCAAATGATAACGGATTATTATATCGAGATGCAAAGTTTAATGTTTGATAAAAATTCATGATTGCGGTGTGTCCTTTTAAACTGCGCTAATTTAGCACTTGTATTTATATTGAGCACAGCAAACTCGAGTTTACAACTCCCATACTGCGTGTTCCAAATATATATGTTTATAAATGTCCTACCTTGACATCCCTCGCCACTACCTCAAATATGTATAATGCTGTCTTCAGATGGTGTGGTGATTAAATTGTGTACTATTGATTTTATGAATATTGAGTTCTGCTCAACCCGGGGCTAGAGGGCGTGAGCGGTAGCCAGCATATTTCACTACCGCTCATGAACAGTCTCAATCAAACCGAGACTGCAATATTTCGTATGTGTCGTGCTCGGCCGTTTCCAAAGGTCCATTATCATACTTTTTTTACAGTATTCTATACCTGTTGTAAGCTATTTGCTTCTAAGGTACTTCTTGGTTGGTTTCCTGGGTAGAACCAGTACTAAGCAATGCAGATAAAGTGTATTGCTCTGGTTATGGCGGGGATCGTACCTACGACGTTTGAATCATGGGTCCAACGCTTTACCACTAGACCACAGCGTTCCACAAATGTTTTATTATGCAGATATCTACTTTTCGACCTATTAAAAGAGAGGCTTAAGACATTTTTGTTTTATTCTGCAATGACGGGTAAAGCGAACGGATGGAATCTGACAAACAAACAAGCAAACAAATTAACAAAAAAAAAAAAATATTGCGGCGTCCAAGTCAATCGATCCCTTTTAACGTCAAATGTAGATGCAAAAGTCGCCCAGGAAACAAGGCCCACACCAACAAGACTGAAAGTAGCAGACTCGTGTTGAGTCTGTTCATGAGATGTCGGGTTCTAGGGTGCACTAGGCCTGATTCTTACCGAATTGTCATCCCAATTTAACAATACAGTGCATATAAAGAAATTCCCGCAAGGATCTGTCCTCTAACAAACTAGGCAGCATTAATAGAAAATATAACAAAACACAAAGATGATCATGTATATATGAATATTAAACAAAGTATGTACTCAGTGACTATTTAGATGCCAGAGCATCAAGTGAATAAACCGTTTAGGACACGGCATGACTGAAGACACCCTTTAAACGTTACATTTTTTCCAAAAATATGTAACATGCATCACACTCCGAACTTATTTTAATCGCTTTCGATGCCTTCATGGATATAACCAGACTCAGTACTAAACAAATGCAGGTAAAGTGTCTTGCTCAGTGACACAAGACATATGGTCATGGCGGGTATCGAAACCACGAGTTTTCGATCAAGGGTCCAAAGCTTCAATATGATCATTTGGGCTGCAAGCAAGAGAAGAAAGCTTCCCTATTGCTGGCTGATTTTAGGTGAGAATGGTATTTTAAAACTAAAGAAAACTCTTAATTTCTCTTCTACTTTTATTTTTGTTGATAATTACTACAGGACATGTAGGGCATTATATACACGTTTCATTGGTAGACAATGTAGGACAACATCTCGTAAGCAATACAATCAATGTTGGCACATAGTGTTATAACCAGTCTCGTACATAGAGTTATAACCAGTCTCGTACATAGAGTTATAACCAGTCCAAACTATTTTTTTCTAAGTGAAGTTCCTATACAAAAACCTTTTTTATAAACTCACAGCGTCCCCGTAGTTTCTAAATAGCTTCAACATAATCATAGTTAATAAGTATTTAAGCGAGTCTAAGGTCAAAATTATTCTTAATAAATGGATCGGGGTTTGATAAAAAGTTGAACATTTAAATAATAAGTAAAACTACATTTTTCACCCAACATTGTTTTTGGAAAGACCATAGGATTGCAGTGTGGTTCTTTTCAAAATTCCACCTAAATTGTTTATTTACTTCTGCAGCTTTCAAGATAAAGAAATCCTCTCCATTTATACAGTCTCTTATAACAGCATGCATTTGTTCATTTTATTATTATGTTCTATTACTTTGTGATGATCCATCAAATGGTAAAAAGAACGAACGTGTTCTCGTGTGAAAGCCAAGATTCTGCGAAAAAAGCGATATTGTAGTATGCCAATTTCACACAGAGAAAAGACGGTGGTTGCGGTCAACTACATATAATTGCTTCAAACATTTATCGAACAAAACATAGTTCACGTTCGAACGTTAGTGGAGGCTTTCAGAGTTTTGTTCTTGGATAACATTGGAAAGTCCAATGTGACTTTCTTGGAAATTAAAGCACGTTTTAGTAAAAGAATTATCTTTTGAATTATCGGATTTAATCTTAATCCTATACTATAAAGAAACTGTATTGTGGTGTGTTACGAAGGTTTAATAATTAATTGAAAGAAATTATTAATAACTATTATGTAAACGTTTGGACAGAGTAACAATAGCAATCTGTACGTTCAGCTTAATATATATAGAAATATATATTTAGTAAAATACGAATACCATGACATTATAATCAAATGTATTGGTAATTAAGTAAAAGAGTTGTAATATATTCAATAAAAAAATATTAAATGTTAAGATGGAAATAGAAATGAAAGAGCGACCCAATGTAGGTTTACAAACACGTGACGTTGGAGCTGAGTTCACATACAACAACCAACGAACGCCATTGATGAAACCCGCACAAACAGACGTCAAGCCAAAAACAATGGAAACTCACCTGTCCACCGTACTAACACCGCCAGTACAAGCACGTGACGTATGGAACGGGAAGATAGAGTTTATATTGTCGTGTGTAGGGCAGTGCGTAGGTCTTGGCAATGTTACTAGATTCCCGTATCTTTGCTACAAAAATGGAGGTGGTAAGTAGGCGATATAGATACAAATATAGTTACATAGATATGCAAACCCAAAAAATGAGACTTTTGAGATAATATATAAATTAGAGAAAATGTCAATGCAAATCACGGGCTAAAATATAATATTTTGTAACATTTTATAGCTTCATGATTGGGGAATATACTTTATGACATAACGTTCCTTGTAAGCAGTGTCGAACACCCAATTAATATTCTAGTGTATGACACACGTGTAATACAACCTGGAACGATTTTGATTGGTTGAGTTAAACCTGTAACACTACGCAAGTTTATTAACTGAAACTATTTTATTTATTTCAAATTCACCCAGATCTGAGTCATAAGCTTATTATTTGTGACAGCTTATACAAATAATGCACGTTATATAAAACATCGTTGTTGGTTTGTTAAAAAGTTGGCGTAAATTGCTGTTGTGTAAAGAGGTAAAACACGAACTATTTTATACGCAACGTTATGTGTGAGACGCGACGTTACGACGTCACATATTTTATGACGTTTTGGCGCTAAAGTGTGTCTGACGTCATGGCGGTCTTATGTCCATCTGAATTATTTTTTACTAATGATTGCAATGTTATGTAATAAAAAGGATCCCATTCCATATAAGATTTATGAAACTCGTTATGAATTATTTTAATTTTAACTCGCTCGTTAATAAAATTAAATAATTTTCTAACAAATGAATGTGACTCCTTACTCAAAATCAATCAGATCGAAAAAAGAGCATATTTTTGTTCGTTTAAGAAATAGAAAAATAGAACATTTGTTTTTTGCAAGGAAACGAACGCATGTTCTGATAATTGAACTATAAGTAGATGCAAAAAGTCAACCAGGCGCCGATTTCCCCAACAATTCCTTAAGTTTTTCTAAATACTTAACAAAATAAAATACTTAACTAAGTCACTAAGTAAAACTTAGCAGAAATGTGTTCACCAACATAATTAAGTTTCTGCTTAAGAACTTAGCTAAGTAAAAATCTTAAAACCTTAATTAAATATGGACTGGGAATTTAACTATCCTGCAAATAGTGTAAATAAAGTACATTGCAGTTTTCATGGAACCAGTCAAAAAGCATGATCACCAGGATGCTTGCAAAAGTTCATAGCAACCAATCACCACAAACGCATGGTAACTGCTTCTTTTCTGAAATCATTTTTGATAAAATAAAGATTTTAACTGTATCTGACCTTTGTTTTATGTATTTGCGATATTGCAGATATATGTTTGAACATTAGTCTCGTTTAATGGACATGAACGTGTGACAAATGTTGAAGTAGGAGAAATATATTGTCTATGGAACATCCCTAGGCCTTGAGCCAGGACCCAACATTTTCGATATTGTTACCAACTCAAGGGACAAATTCTCCATCAGTTTTTGAAAGAACAATGTATATAGATTACATTTTTCCATGATAGCAATCTGGAACAGGTAGCTTATATAAAAAAAAGGAACATTAATAGGTTATCATTGAAGCGCTTTCATATACGTTTTTGATGTTCATTTTTGAATGTCATGCTTGTGTGAATAATTATTGATGTACTTTTTAAAGATGCACTTAAGTTACAATTTATTGAGTTACATAAAGCGTAAATAAGCTCTTTTTTAGCACTGAATTCAGTTTAAAATCTCTATTTTGCTTCAAATTAGAAGTCAATTTACCCACCCACTATTGACACATTTTTATGCATTTAGTTTAGTTGATATTTTTTACAATATATGTGTAAACTTGTAAGAATCAGTAATTTACAACCTTTCTACATGATTTAAATAATATTATAATATGAATAAGGGATTGTTATGATATATTGATGAAATTAAGTACTAAGCATGTTCATGGCATTGCACATATGTGTTCAGTAAGCCTGATAAGTTGAGACACCTGCCAAACTGGAAGTAAAGCCTTCCTCAAAGTAACTGCAACATAAACAGTATTAACATGTTCTGATATATACATATATTGCACAGACGACACATAGCTCCAAAGGATTCTAGATAAAGGAAATGTGCGGTTTAACGTGTTTTTTTTTTTTACAAAAGTCATTTTTAGGTGTATGCGTCATGGCAATACTTATTATGATTAAACATTTGGATTATGTTTTACACATAAATACATGAATTAAACATTGCATATTGCAACGCAAAATCTTAAAAGTTATTTTAATACTTTTTAATTACAATTTATGCATATTTTAAAGATTTTTACACCTGAATTACCCCACCCATATACAACACAATGAAGAATTCTGCATATGACATGTAAAAATAGTAGTTTATGCATTTGCACGAACCATTTCGACCCGCTCACTCTTCATTAACATCTAGATAAAAATGTGCAGAATGTGCCTAGAACCTTCTTACCTGCAGAACTGCAGAGTTGCTGCAAATTCTCTAGTAAAGACTCCATTTTTCGCTGAGCCACGATCACTGCCACCACTGAAGTAGCACCTGAAACAATACAGGTTTCATGATGAAAATAATGAACAAAAATGACAAAATTAACATGAAGTCGGGGAATTTTTTTCCTATGCCTGGATATGCAGTGATCTTATTCTTGCCCGGGAACCACACGGCGTCGACGAAGAAATATCTTTAGGGTGATACCCAGATCACTGTACTAACTACTTATCATGGCAACTATTTGTTAGTATTGGTGCAGTTGTTACAATATCACCTGCTTAGGATATGTATCTAAACATAGGTTGTGATGTTCTCCGTACGTGATTTAGAGTATGGAATTAACCTAGGATAGTAAGCATTAACCCTACTTTTGCGCATGCAAGTGCAAGTGGAATGATTATTACCTAAAAAAGAAGGTGTATTGCAACGAAGAGAGAGGGGGAGTGTGTGTGTGTGGGTGGGGTGGGTGTTTTGGGGTAGGGAGGTATATTATATAGGCATTTAGGAACCTGCCCTACTGACGAATAGACACCTATGTTTCTTTAACATGATGGAGAAAAAAAACAAGCGATACACGGGATCGCCTGGTTTACGTCCCCATCTGACGGACGAGGGTAAAAGTGTCTTGACCAAGAACACACCGACAAAATTCACTGTTTCCGGTGAGGCTTGAACCTGGGTCCTCTGAATTTAAAGTCCCCGTGCTATCCCACTGCATCAACAGGCTGTATGCGCTCAAGCAGGATGACTGCATTAAAGTACATACATCTAAATGTTAATCTGTTATAAAGGTTATATCCAAGAAGCTGGGTTCACAACGGTCTCTCTTATCTAGCAAGTTAGCACCAAGTTCATGTATGTCGAGTTGCAATATGCCTGCAAGCCTTATATATGCCCATCTCATTGCTGTTTTGATAAACTTGGCAATTAATGCCTTGGGATAAAACAGGACAATTAAGAATACTCATTACATGTTATCTGATTTAAATAATATAACTTAATGTGACAATATAACATTCATATAAGATATAAAAAAAAAGTAACGCTTCCAGATAAGAATCGGTACCCAGTGCATCGAGATAGATTACATTGAGTGATCACGGTTAGTTTACTGATGTTTACTCTAAAAGCTATATCCGACATACAGGTGCTACTGCAGTTAAAGTAGCTATCCCGCTAACAACAGCCACATTTTACAACCTATGCACATCGTTTCTAAACCTACTGACCACCAGGTATATATATAACTTACATCGTTTGAGAATCACAAAACTCTATAGTTACAATATAAAAAGCTTTAACCAGCCAGACAAAAAACCCGGATAATTCATTTCACACTATTCAATTACGGATATTACAAAAATCCTTAAAGACACATTTCCCAGCTGATTGTAGTCGTTGAAAAGTCATGGATAGCATGCTTTTTAACTGCTTACTTCTCGCTGACTGATTACCACAGAGACATTATATTGAGGCCCCATCACAGTTCTTTTCTTTTCATTTACTATTACCTTAGTTTTTGATATAAGATATATTGTAACTAAACAAAGACACTAGATTGTTTATTACGGGGAGCATGTAGTCGCCGCTTTTTCCGTCCGTCCGTATGTGCGTCCGTGCGTCCATGCGCTTTTTGTCCGGAGCATAACTCAAAAAGTATGCTTGATTAAAGTCCTGTGAATGATAAGGATAATGAGACGGAGTGCAGTTCATAGAACCATAACTTCTAGCTTCACTACTTTTTTAATTATCTCCACTTTTTGAAAATCTTATCCAGAGCATAATAGAGTTCCGTACGGATTCATTTGAATAAGGAAAGGTTATGAATGAATGAATATAAATACACTAAAAGGAAGCAGAACAGGAAATGTTCAAATCTGACCACAGAGTCACGATTTGAACAAACTTGGTAGATGACCATAACCTTAAGGTAAATGCAAAATATTAAACCTCTGGCTATTGTAGTTTCAGAGATGAATATTGTTCAAGTGTTTCCCTATATAAGTCTATGTTTAATATGTGACCACTGGGCGGGCCCAAATTTGACCTCAGGGTCATCATTAGAACAAACTAGTTAGAGGACCATAAGACGATGTTACATGCAAAATATCACAGCTCTATATCTTGTATTTTGCAGACGATTTTTTAAGATTTGTTAAATGAAACGGATAAGCCCTATTGAGGGGGGGGGGGGGGGGGGGGGTGGGGGGGGGTGGGTGGGGGGGGGGGGGGGGGCGGGGGGGGGGGGGGGGGGCGGGGGGGGGGGGGGGGGGGGGGGGGGGGTGGGGGGGGGGGGGCATTAAGACCTCAGGTGCACCATTCGAACAAACATATAATGATGCTTCACATAAACTTGGGGTTGTCCGTGGTCGAGTGGTCTCAGACTTGAAATCACATGTCCCTCACCGCTGTGGGTTCGATACCCCATGGGGCCAGGACTGTTAAGTATGAGTATCAAGCTATCCAGCTTGCTTGCGGAACGTCGGTGGTTCTACTCAGGTGCGCGCCCGTGCACGAAAAAATGCCCGGGTTGGCACCTGGGGTCTTCCTCCACCAATAAAAAGCTGAAATGTCGCCAAATGACCTTAGCTGTTGGTGCAACTATAAAATCCAGTTTAATGAATTCCATATAAGATTTGATTGAATTCCGAATAACGGTTTCTGAGAAAAAGGTCGTCAGAAGCAAAAGATAACGACGACGACGGACGACGGAACGACAAGGGACGAACGACGGACGAAGAGTGATTCCAAAACATCACATTGAGCCTTCGGCTCAGGTGATCAAAAACACTGACAGATGACAACGATTTTTGAATGTTGAAGTCCCGATGAGTTTCTTGCATTTGAGATTTACTAAAAAATGGCAGAGAAGTAATTGATAATAGAGTATATTGTGCTAAAAATACAAAAACTATTAATTGTTAACAACGGGTCTTTTAAAAAAATCCATCTATACATAGTTGTTTTAACATATATACAAGTGCACATAAAATGCAAAACGGTTATAATTTTTACTACATTATTACCGTATACACTCTTTATAGGACGGGCCTCATCCTTTGACAAAATATTAATAATCTCAATTTTCTTGTGCAAATGTATTTCTAACAGCGGTTTACAGTTACCTATAGAAGTTCTCTCCCCCCCCCCCCCCCCCCCGGCCCCCCACCCCCCAAATACAATAGGCTCGAAATGTGTCTTTAAATAAACATATACTTTTAAGCGACACATATGCATAATTATATGAGATGAACTGTTTTTGTAGTGTACTTTTGTCGTAATTTGGCGGGTTATTTTAAAATTTGTATAACAAACACCTACAAATCAACAGTTAAACCGTAAAATGCCTTTTACTTTCAGGTTTTTTTTGCAATTTGTCGAAAATGCAGTGGTCTACTTTGTGATATTAGTTCGTGGATTTATTCAATATGCGATTTGTAAACATGGTTAAGTCTTCATAATGGAATAACTTATCAAAAGTCACATTCTCTATATATTTCAGTTTGCGTAAAACTTTTGAAGTGATTTTATGAAAGTGTACAACTTCAAACCATAAACAAGAGACCCACTCGCCTTGTCTCAAAGTGCTCTCATGTTTTAAGAAACAACAGCAATTTCTTTATATAAATCTGTAAAACTCCGTAGTGGCCGTAGTTGACCCCATTGTCGCCATTTGAACAAACTAGGTAGAGGATTATAAGCTTATGGTACATGCGAACTATTATTTAGCTTTTGAAGTATCAGAGAAGCTGTTTGAATATGTTTTCCTATATAATTCAATGTTATAGTGAGACTCTCGGGACAGGGCCAACTTTGATTCCAGGCTTGATTCAAGGGACACCATTTAAACTATTTGGTACAGGACAATAATCTTAAGCTACATGTAGCTTATTACACCTCTAGCTCTTGTAGATTCAGAGAAGATGTTTATAGACGTTCCTACATAACTCTATGTAAATATGTGACCCCACGGGACCTGGCGAAATTTGACCATAACATCACCATTTTAACAAAATAAATTGGTATAGATCGATACTCTTTTGCTACATGCATCGTATTAGACCTCTAGCTCTTGTAGTATCAAAAAAATAATATTGCTATGGACTTTCCGATATAACTCTTTGTAAAACTTTAACCCCAGAACCGGGCCATAGTTGGACACATAGTCACGATTTGAACAAAAGTGACCCCTGGGGCGGAGCCAGATATGACCCCAGGGTCATCATTTTAACAAACTTGCTAGTGAATCATAAGCTTATGCTTTATGCATAATATGGGACCTCTAGCTCTTACAGTTTTAAAGATTTTTTATTTTTTTTAAAGATTTCCTATATAACTGTATGAAAAAATGTTACCCCCGGGGCTAGGCCCTGGGGTCCCCATTTCATAAATACTTGATAGAGTACCCTAAATGTATAATACATGCAAAATATTAGATCTGTAGCTCTTCTAATTTCAGCGAACACGATTTTTTTAAAGAAACAAGAGTTTTGCTTAAAAGGGGGAGATAACTCTAATAACAGGAATCAGCTACCATGTTCACACTGCTATCATGGATTTTTTTTTCTCTACAAGGTACTCAATAACATGGTACTAGTAAGCATTTGTCCCTTGAGATGGTAACAAAAAAGTGTATGGTCATATGTCTACGGTTTTCTAGGTGTGTGTTTTACGCGTCACTGCGCCATATACTCTGATTATCGTCGGTCTTCTCTTATTATTATTTGCTCACGTCATTTAGTTACGCTTGCGTTAACTCGTGAATGTCACTACTGTCCTGTGATGGAATAATATAACTAGGTGTAGATTTGAATTTTATAGCAGATTTTAAAATATGCCACTTTTAAGCTCCCTATTTATTTCTTATTGACTATATGTATTTATATGTATTCACCATCAAGTTCACCATGGTCTACCTACCTAAGTAATATATAGGAAATTACTTTTTCATTTTTGTTTAGCCTACAGTACATATTGAAAGTGCAGTACAGCCATTTTCACTTCTCTCTGCCTGTGTAGTAGAGTACTTACTTTAAAAAAATGTACTGTGGCCAAGTACCGTATCCCCATTATTCCGTTCTTATAATCAGTATGCATTATATGTACCTGAGTGCACCGTATATTCTTTATAATAAAAAAACTGATAAAGGTGATCCTTTGAGAGCAACAAACACAATTAAGAGAATAAAGCAGCAGACTCGGTTTTATTGAGTCTGTTCATGAGAAGTAATGAAAGAAGCAACACATCTCACGCCCGCTAGCACCGGCTTAAGCGGTATTCTACTTCAAAGCCACCTATATTCATGTGTTAAAGCTAAGTAGGAACATTTTAGTACAGTTATGTATTTACATGTTTATTTGCTAAATATATATGATAGATATTATCATTATTTATAACATATACCTGCCATGATATGGAATTTCTTATATGTATAACAAGAATATGATTTTCCAGAACTTCAACCTTTCTATTTTTATTTTAGCATCCATTTCATTTTCATTATCATGTTTAAACAATACCAATATGTCACATAATACTGATATCTCTCTAGATTTATAATCCTCAACAAAACATGTACATTTATTGATAAAAATTTAAAAAAACACTTCCGGACAAGTGATAAAGCTTAAAAAATAGATATATACTCAAATTGGGTATACAAACAGAAAATGTAGCTTTCACGGAACACACACGCACGCACGCACACACACACACACACACACACACACACACACACTAAAGCAAAATATAATTACAATGTTAATAAGAAGTAAAGCATGTGACATCACGAACGAGTTGACAATAGAGATACCAGGTTCTAGGGAGCACCAACCCTCATTCTTACTCTATTACCACCATCCGAATAACATAGGACACTGTAAATAAACAAATCCTTGCCAGACTATATTCTCTTTAACAAACAAACCAGAATTAATAGGCAATATGTCAACCTCCGCACAGTGATATTGTAGTCAATAATCCCTGCCACCACACAAATCACGTGACAATAGCTGAGGCCATGTGATTAGTATAAAATGGCGATACACTAGATAATGCTTGGTACAGCAAACTCTTGCCGTAACCAACAGGCAACCAACTGGCAATAACATCATCACCTTCGAGAAGATGTTGAAAACATTCAACCTGTTTTGGCTTGAGTGTAATCTATTAAATTTACGCACAGCTTCTGTAATGTTCTAAACGGAATACATGTTTGTTTACAAGTAACCGGTGTGCATATAAAATATATATTCTCTAAAATTGATTTTTTTTATAAATAAATTATTTTTGTAACCAGATACCGTTTTTCACACTATTTTCCTATATTATGAACAAACTGACCTAAAAATATTTAACCAAAAATTAAACTTAGCTGGATTTCACCTATAAATGTGTGTGTAACAGAAAGGGGAAGTACAATGTAAGCTCAATCACTTAGCAGAAGCCAGTTCATTTGGGGAAATTAGATAACATATTTATAGTTTGGGTTCTTATATTTTCCAAACGGGATATTCTATACTCAAAACTGAAGAAACTTCCGCTGAAATTTCTGTTAATTGGTTGGCGCATTTACAGCGAGCCACTATGCTTTCGTCTGTGATTGTGAGATACCGGGCATATTGTGGACTCTTTGATGACGTCAAGCCTGAAACATAATGTAATGTATACTGTTTGTCTTCGGTATTGTCTTGTTGTGTCTGGTGTCTTGTTTGTCTTGTTGTGTCTGGTGTCTTGTTGTGTCTGGTGTCTTGTTGTGTCTGGTGTCTTGTTGTGTCTGGTGTCTTGTTGTGTCTGGTGTCTTGTTGTGTCTGTTGTCTTGTTGTGGCTGGTGTCTTGTTGTGTCTGGTGTCTTGTTGTGGCTGGTGTCTTGTTGTGTCTGGTGTCTTGTTGTGTCTGGTATCTTGTTGTGTCTGTTGTCTTGTTGTGGCTGGTGTCTTGTTGTGTCTGTTGTCTTGTTGTGTCTGGTGTCTTGTTGTGTCTGGTGTCTTGTTGTGTCTGTTGTCTTGTTGTGGCTGGTGTCTTGTTGTGTCTGGTGTCTTGTTGTGGCTGGTGTCTTGTTGTGTCTGGTGTCTTGTTGTGTCTGGTGTCTTGTTGTGTCTGGTGTCTTGTTGTGTCTGGTATCTTGTTGTGTCTGTTGTCTTGTTGTGGCTGGTGTCTTGTTGTGTCTGTTGTCTTGTTGTGGCTGGTGTCTTGTTGTGTCTGGTGTCTTGTTGTGTCTGGTGTCTTGTTGTGTCTGTTGTCTTGTTGTGGCTGGTGTCTTGTTGTGTCTGGTGTCTTGTTGTGGCTGGTGTCTTGTTGTGTCTGGTGTCTTGTTGTGTCTGGTGTCTTGTTGTGTCTGGTATCTTGTTGTGTCTGTTGTCTTGTTGTGGCTGGTGTCTTGTTGTGTCTGTTGTCTTGTTGTGGCTGGTGTCTTGTTGTGTCTGGTGTCTTGTTGTGTCTGGTATCTTGTTGTGTCTGGTGTCTTGTTGTGTCTGGTTTCTTGTTGTGTCTGGTGTCTTGTTGTGTCTGGTGTTTTGTTGTGTCTGGTGTCTTGTTGTGTCTGGTGTCTTGTTGTGTCTGGTGTCTTGTTGTGTCTGGTGTTTTGTTGTGTCTGGTGTCTTGTTGTGTCTGGTGTCTTGTTTGTCTTGTTGTGTCTGGTGTCTTGTTGTGTCTGGTGTCTTGTTGTGTCTGGTGTCTTGTTGTGTCTGGTATCTTGTTGTGTCTGGTGTCTTGTTGTGTCTGGTGTTTTGTTGTGTCTGGTGTCTTGTTGTGTCTGGTGTCTTGTTGTGTCTGGTATCTTGTTGTGTCTGGTGTCTTGTTGTGTCTGGTGTCTTGTTTGTCTGGTGTCTTGTTGTGGCTGGTGTCTTGTTGTGTCTGGTGTCTTGGTGTGTCTGGTGTCTTGTTGTGTCTGGTGTCTTGTTGTGTCTGGTGTCTTGTTGTGTCTGGTGTCTTGTTTGTCTTGTTGTGTCTGGTGTCTTGTTGTGTCTGGTATCTTGTTGTGTCTGGTGTCTTGTTGTGTCTGGTGTTTTGTTGTGTCTGGTGTCTTGTTGTGTCTGGTGTCTTGTTGTGTCTGGTATCTTGTTGTGTCTGGTGTCTTGTTGTGTCTGGTGTCTTGTTTGTCTTGTTGTGTCTGGTGTCTTGTTGTGTCTGGTGTCTTGTTTGTCTTGTTGTGTCTGGTGTCTTGTTGTGTCTGGTGTCTTGTTGTGTCTGGTGTTTAGTTGTGTCTGGTGTCTTGTTGTGTCTGGTGTCTTGTTGTGTCTGGTGTCTTGGTGTGTCTGGTGTCTTGTTGTGTCTGGTGTCTTGTTGTGTCTGGTGTCTTGTTGCGTCTGGTGTCTTGTTGCGTCTGGTGTCTTGGTGCGTCTGGTGTCTTGTTGCGTCTGGTGTCTTGTTGTGTCTGGTGTCTTGTTGTGTCTGTTGTCTTGTTGTGGCTGGTGTCTTGTTGTGTCTGGTGTCTTGTTGTGGCTGGTGTCTTGTTGTGTCTGGTGTCTTGTTGTGTCTGGTGTCTTGTTGTGTCTGGTGTCTTGTTGTGTCTGGTATCTTGTTGTGTCTGTTGTCTTGTTGTGGCTGGTGTCTTGTTGTGTCTGTTGTCTTGTTGTGGCTGGTGTCTTGTTGTGTCTGGTGTCTTGTTGTGTCTGGTGTCTTGTTGTGTCTGTTGTCTTGTTGTGGCTGGTGTCTTGTTGTGGCTGGTGTCTTGTTGTGTCTGGTGTCTTGTTGTGTCTGGTATCTTGTTGTGTCTGTTGTCTTGTTGTGGCTGGTGTCTTGTTGTGTCTGTTGTCTTGTTGTGGCTGGTGTCTTGTTGTGTCTGGTGTCTTGTTGTGTCTGGTATCTTGTTGTGTCTGGTGTCTTGTTGTGTCTGGTTTCTTGTTGTGTCTGGTGTCTTGTTGTGTCTGGTGTTTTGTTGTGTCTGGTGTCTTGTTGTGTCTGGTGTCTTGTTGTGTCTGGTGTTTTGTTGTGTCTGGTGTCTTGTTGTGTCTGGTGTCTTGTTTGTCTTGTTGTGTCTGGTGTCTTGTTGTGTCTGGTGTCTTGTTGTGTCTGGTATCTTGTTGTGTCTGGTGTCTTGTTGTGTCTGGTGTTTTGTTGTGTCTGGTGTCTTGTTGTGTCTGGTGTCTTGTTGTGTCTGGTATCTTGTTGTGTCTGGTGTCTTGTTGTGTCTGGTGTCTTGTTTGTCTGGTGTCTTGTTGTGGCTGGTGTCTTGTTGTGTCTGGTGTCTTGGTGTGTCTGGTGTCTTGTTGTGTCTGGTGTCTTGTTTGTCTTGTTGTGTCTGGTGTCTTGTTGTGTCTGGTGTCTTGTTGTGTCTGGTGTCTTGTTGTGTCTGGTGTTTTGTTGTGTCTGGTGTCTTGTTGTGTCTGGTGTCTTGTTGTGTCTGGTATCTTGTTGTGTCTGGTGTCTTGTTGTGTCTGGTGTCTTGTTTGTCTTGTTGTGTCTGGTGTCTTGGTGTGTCTGGTGTCTTGTTGTGTCTGGTGTCTTGTTTGTCTTGTTGTGTCTGGTGTCTTGTTGTGTCTGGTGTCTTGTTGTGTCTGGTGTTTAGTTGTGTCTGGTGTCTTGTTGTGTCTGGTGTCTTGTTGTGTCTGGTGTCTTGGTGTGTCTGGTGTCTTGTTGTGTCTGGTGTCTTGTTGTGTCTGGTGTCTTGTTGTGTCTGGTGTCTTGTTGTGTCTGGTGTCTTGTTGTGTCTGGTGTCTTGGTGTGTCTGGTGTCTTGTTGCGTCTGGTGTCTTGTTGTGTCTGTTGTCTTGTTGTGTCTGGTGTATTGTTGTGTCTGGTGTCTTGTTGTGTCTGTTGTCTTGTTGTGTCTGGTGTATTGTTGTGGCTGGTGTCTTGTTGTGTCTGGTGTCTAGTTGTGTCTGGTGTCTTGTTGTGTCTGGTGTCTTGTGTATGGTATCTTGTTGTGTCTGGTGTCTTGTTGTGGCTGGTGTCTTGTTGTGTCTGGTGTCTTGTGTCTGGTGTCTTGTTGTGTCTGGTGTCTTGTTTGTCTTGTTGTGTCTGGTGTCTTGTTGTGTCTGGTGTCTTGTTGTGTCTGGTGTCTTGTTGTGTCTGGTGTCTTGTTGTGGCTGGTGTCTTGTTGTGGCTGGTGTCTTGTTGTGTCTGGTGTCTTGTTGTGTCTGGTGTCTTGTTTGTCTTGTTGTGTCTGGTGTCTTGTTGTGTCTGGTGTCTTGTTGTGGCTGGTGTCTTGTTGTGGCTGGTGTCTTGTAATGTATACTGTTTGTCTTCGGTATTGTCTTGTTGTGTCTGGTGTCTTGTTTGTCTTGTTGTGTCTGGTGTCTTGTTGTGTCTGGTGTCTTGTTGTGTCTGGTGTCTTGTTGTGTCTGTTGTCTTGTTGTGGCTGGTGTCTTGTTGTGTCTGGTGTCTTGTTGTGGCTGGTGTCTTGTTGTGTCTGGTGTCTTGTTGTGGCTGGTGTCTTGTTGTGTCTGGTGTCTTGTTGTGTCTGGTGTTTTGTTGTGTCTGGTATCTTGTTGTGTCTGGTGTCTTGTTGTGTCTGGTGTCTTGTTGTGTCTGGTGTCTTGTTGTGTCTGGTGTCTTGTTGTGTCTGGTGTCTTGTTGTGTCTGGTGTCTTGTTGTGTCTGGTGTCTTGTTGTGGCTGGTGTCTTGGTGTGTCTGGTGTCTTGTTGTGTCTGGTGTCTTGTTGTGTCTGGTGTTTTGTTGCGTCTGGTGTCTTGTGTCTGGAACGTTTTTTTCTTTCTTCTCTTGTTTCTACAAAGTCTGAGAATAGCTGTGTGGCTTTTTAGGCTTTTCCCTAAATTACGCAAACATCTTATAAAGCATGTTTATTTTTAATTCTTGTGTCTGCACCATCAGACATATCTTGAAACTTTTAACTTCTTGCTTTCTACCGTTAAAGATAACGTCAAACGATGTTGTGCTAAAGCTTATGAAAACTCTGGAATGTTTTTTTTCCAGTCTATAAAAACTTCAGTATATGTTCTTGATACAATTTACAATAAAAGTCAAGTTTCATCTGTAAATACTTATGACATTTCTACATTATAGACAATTAAAGACAAGGTTATTGCTCTTATTCAAAATTCTTTTTCTAGAGAAAATCTACATGTTTGGCCTGTAACAATTATCAAGCATTTTTACTAACGGCAGTTTAGACAATTACACTAAGCCTGGAATTCACCAAACATTCTTCATCTTCAAACTATTCTTAGACTTGAGCTCAAGTACTAACATTTCGTTCACAAATATTCCCAAGACCTTCAAAGATAAACAAACAAATGAAGTTGCGAAGAGTCTAAGAATATTCTCAAGAATGGTTGGTGAATTCAAGGCCTGAGAGCTGGTGAAATACTCTACATGAAATCTCGTTCATTGCGATATAAACAATCTGCCACATGAGATGCACAGTTAGTTAGGGACCACAGTAATATGTCTATAAACTGTAGTTCCATATCTTGCAAAAATATTATCCAATAAGGATATAAGTGCTTCACAAATTCTTGGCAAGTCCACTTAGCCTTGAATTCACAAACCATTCTTGAGAATATTCTTAGACTTAAGCCCAAGTATACAAATTTCAATCACAAATATTTCCAAAAGTTTAAAGGATAAACATTTATGACAAGCTGCTATGAATAAATATTAACAGATAGCAACTTCATTCGTTTGTTTATCTTTGAAGGTCTTGGGAATATTTGTGAAGGAAATTTTAGTACTTGAGCTCAAGTCTAAGAAAAGTTTGAAGAATGGTTGGTGAATTCCAGGCCTGCAGATACTCAGCCAGATGTCATAGAAGCCGTTAATAACACCTCTCGGTATCAGTATGATATATTAAAAAATGTGTGCCCTAGTATTTTGCTTAAAGCATCCAAACATAACGTCTTTTGCTCGCCAAATGCGTGTTTTGTACTATATGTTCTTCATTTTGTATCTAATTTTTACCAGACTTGTTCAGAATAATAAACATTTGAAAACCAGCCATATCTCTCAACCATACCTGTGACACCCAGCCATTTTTTAGCTCGCAAAATATTTGTTTTTCACTCGCTGTTCAACAAGTATTTCAGAGGATGTTTATCAGTGAAATAAAAATCATGAACAACTTATGGACACCATAGAACCTTAAAACAATAGAGAGATACAGGCCGTCTTGATCCTCTTGTTTACACCTGGAGGGATATTGCATCACGTTAAGACGACCTTGCGTGGATTCCTTTTATGTACACTGTCCCGTTCTACTGGGGTGACGATAGGGTAACACCGATATTTTGTGCACCATAGAATGCGGCTTAAACCCCCGCAATCGTCTTTGCCGATTACCTGTTACAGGGCGTAACTCTATTAGCAACCCTTTTATGATAGTTCAGCCTTTCCTTAAATGTATATCATTTCTGAAGTGAGTATTTTTGAATGGCAGCATTTTGTGAAAGCTACCATTCCTTTTCTCTTTTTTTTTTAAAATCTATATATACATTTATTTAAAGTCTACCATGAGTGTTCATAGTTCTAAAGTGTTTTGTCCATAAGTTAACGCCAATGCTATATTTCTGTATCTTTATATTACAGGTGCATTCTTGATTCCATACCTGTTCACTATGTGTTTTGCTGGTATGCCCATGTACTTTCTGGAGTTATCTCTGGGTCAGTGGCTTAGTACAGGAGGCATCGGAGTCTGGAGGATATCACCGGGATTTAAAGGTAAGTCATAGACTACAAGGCATGTTGGGTAACACACAAAATACAAGGCATGCTGGGCATGCTGGGTAACACATCGAATACATGCCATGTCGGGTAACACAGAATACAATTGAATTGGAATTAATTTGGGGGTTTTAAGGCGCACCAACACATGAAAAGGTTAAAAGGTTATATGGCGCCTAACAGGCATGAACATGCCAGGCTCATCTTCCATGTATATCGAGATAAAATATGGAATATGGGCCTAGAACCTTCTCACCCTGAACTGCAGAGTTGCTGCAAATTCTATCGTAGAAACTCCATTTACGCTGGAGCCACGTTATTGTATTTCTGCCACTGCTCTTTTGATGCGAGCGAGATATCACCTGAAACAATGTAGGGATCATGATGAAGACCTTTAATGAACATGAACAAAAAATGATAAAATGAACATGAATTTGGGGGATTCTACCCCTCTGCCTACCCCTCCTAAGGGATCTGCAGTGTCCCTATTCTTTGCCCCGTGACCAAACGGGGGGCCCCGGGAACCACACGGGCAACACAGAATACAAGGCATGTTGGGTAGCACATAGAATACAAGGTATGATGGGTAACACATATAATACAAGGCATGCCGGGTAAGCTGGCAACCCATAGAAAACAAGGCATGCTGGGTAACACAGACTATATTGCACATGTAATAAAACAATATTTCGTATGGGTACATTTGAATCGCATTCCCAACACTACTCCACAACAAGTTTGTTCGATTTATTTTCGGATGAGTTATTTACAACCTCTCGATTATTTCATTAAAATGACAAATGGTTATCTAAATCGATTGAAAATCGAGCTGTGAGCTGTAACGGTAGCAATATTGATTAAAAACTATTGGTCCGCCATTTTCCACCATCTTTAAAAATGACGAAGTCAAATTTTCAACTAAATGCATAGTTTAGGCATAAACAAAATATGGTTGACATTGCTCATGTCTAAGATATGCATTTGGTTGGAAATATCGCTTGCCCATACCCACCCACCAGTCTCCCTTTTTGTTTTAAAGATGGCGGACCAAAGTCCTTAAGGTATGAAAGCACTGATTATTTTCCCCATAGACACCAATGTTAAAGTGTCACATATTAATGATTTGCTGCAAATTCAACTCAAGTATGGATAATGCAGCAGTGTAATGTTCATATAGAAAACTATTTTTCCACTTGAAAAATCACCAGAAAACGTGGGGTCACAAGACATGTAAGAAAGTTCTTGTTTGTTTACTAAACAGGTCAAGGGTACAGCTGTTTTTATTGATCGACTGTTTTCATTGCTCACAAAGTGTAAGCATAGAGTCGAAATTTCGAAAATGTTCATCAGTGATCCAGTAAAACCTATTAATACGCTTCTTATACATATAACCACAAAATCGAATAGAAATGGGCAGTTTTCCCCTACTTATAATGCCCATTTCCATCGAAAAAGGAGGGATTACTTTTTATTATAGGAACTACATTCTACACCTCGGAGGTTTACATGTAATTGGTGGTGGTAAACCTTAAGTTAAGTTTTATCAACGTATACGTAATGCTCTTCTCATTACGCAGCTCTTCTCATTACGCAGGTGTTGGTTACGCGGCGGCTGTAATGGCGGCGTGGCTGAATATCTTCTACATCGTGATCCTTGCCTGGGCCTTGTTCTACCTGTGTTCGTCGTTCACGGCCACATTGCCATTTTCCTCGTGTACTAATGAATGGAACACACACAAGTGTATGTCGGCTTATGACAAGGAACACATCCCCTACAAATGCTTCAACAAAACATACTCATTTGTGGTGAGTATTTTTCTAAGATAAGATAAGATAAGAGAAGCTTTAGTTTGAGTCGGCAAGACATAAAACAATACAACATAAGCTCTTAACGAGCTTTTTAACCGACTATAATAACATGAAGTATATTTAGAATAGCAATAAAATAAAGCTATAAAATAGGAAAACAAGTTACATAATTATGACGTCATATTGAATAAGAAATACTATATTTTGTACAATTAAAAACAAGAGGCATACAGTCAGTGTCAATCCTATAGAGGCAGCCTTGGCAAATCTTGCACATGCAACATACTGCATTAAGAACTATTTAAGATTGTAAATTATTAAAAAACTGACATTTACGCTGTGTACTCATTCGCCGGTTTACGTATTTGAAGATCGACAAAAAATAATCATAGCAACATTATGCTTTAAATACATTGTGAATTCAGCCTGGTGAAACTCTAGTTAAAGTATAAAGGATATTGGAATTAATAAAGTTATTCTGTTCAGGTGTTCATTAAACGTGATCTAATTTTGTTAAGGTATCCATAAGATTTGCCATACCTCCATTTTGTTTGATTTAGTATAGCAATATCCTAGAGTTTATTTTAAAACATCAAAACTGAAAAGTATGCTTTCTTAAATATTTATCGACACTGTGAACAGAACAGAAATCGTTAAACTGATGTAGAAGTTGATGAATTGTAAAATGTTATAAAAAAAACTTTAAGCGAATCAACGTGTTTTCACTTTTATATATGTTGCAGGTGAATAAGACCGAATATGCCAACGTGAGCAGCCTGTTCGGCAACATGTCGGGGTTCGCGTGTAAGCAGTTCTATGACGGCAGCAAACACGAGACGCCAGTCAGGGAGTATTGGGAGTACGTTCATATGTATTGATAGACTGGAAACCAGTATTTCAATAAAAAATACATTAAAAACCCGTCTATGTTATGAAATTAACTCTTCCGGCCGATCTTTTTATCATAAATGGATTAAAATATAACATTACACAATTTAAACTGATGTACTTTACTTCAAAACAAAACAAAATTAAAGATTAAATGCATTATTTTATGTAATTTGTTTTATATTTTTTTGTTAAATATTAAACTTTGAAATTTAGACGTAAACATTTTATCAAGCACGTTTACTGAATAAATATATTTCGTTCTTGCATGTCAGTATTATTACGATGTAAAATAAATATGTTTAAACTAAACTATTATGTTCCAATTCTTTCCAGAATATTTGTTGATAAATAATCGCGAAAGTTATGAATTCGCGAGCTTAAGGAAGAAAAAATCCATACTATTACATAATGCACATTGTATAGCACGATGGTCCGGTACCATAGTGTGCATGAACATTTGATGCCGCTTCCTATTTATAAAACGTTTCATGCACGACCATTGCGAGGTTAAATATCCGATATTTAAAATAAAATATATTATGCCGCTGCCCTCCTGTGAATAGTTGACGTGATGCCGCTGGGTGTAGTGAATAGTTGACGTGATGCCGCTGGGTGAAGTGATGGTATATGAGATAATGCATCCCCAACATTTGGTGGATTATTACAAAAGCCAATGTATAAAAGAAAACATATATCACACGCTATTAAATGAAGAAACTGTAACTAAGCATGAATTAAGCGGATGAATTAAGCGGGGCCTTAATTTCTGATTTACTTTCAACTGAATATATATTCCAATTACTTCTTTTTTAAAAATAAGTATACAAGTTAAACAGGAAATGCAGCTTTCACAGAACACAGTAAACCCAAACACACGAAAAAAAGACAAACAGGAATGGCAATGGAAAGGCATATGACGTCACGAACACAAAAAGGGTTGACAATAGGGCTACCGCCTTGGAACGATCAGTGGCAAAAAATGCCGCTGTGGGGGTTTAAAACAGGTTCTAGGAATATGTGTTTGTCGATGGCTGCAATCTGTTAGTGCTGTTTGACCTATGTATGTATCTTTACTTGAATGATTTCTAACATATGTGTATCTTGTACAGGAGGTACGTGCTACAGATATCGTCTGGAATAGATAGTCCTGGAACTGTTCGGTGGCAGTTGGCGCTATGTCTTATGGTTGTGTGGATTATGTGTTACTTCTGTATATGGAAGGGCATCAAGTGGACTGGAAAGGTAAAGTATAAATGGACTAAATGGTAGATACTTCTATATATGGAAGGGCGTCAAGTGGAAAGGTAAAGTATACATGGACTGAAGGTTAGCTACTTCTATATATGGAAGGGCGTCAAGTGGACTGGAAAGGTAAAGTATAAATGGACTGAATGTTAGCTACTTCTATATATGGAAGGGCGTCAAGTGGAAAGGTAAAGTATACATGGACTGAAGGTTAGCTACTTCTGTATATGGAAGGGCGTCAAGTGGAAAGGTAAAGTACAAATGGTCTGAATGTTAGCTACATCTGTATATGGAAGGGCGTCAAGTGGACTGGAAAGGTAAAGTATAAATGGACTGCATGTTAGATACTTCTATATATGGAAGGCCGTCAAGTAGACTGGAAAGGTAAAGTATAAATGGACTGAATGTTAGATACTTCTATATATGGAAGGGCATCAAGTGGACTGGAAAGTTAAAGTATAAATAAACTGAATGTTAGATACTTCTATTTACGGAAGGGCGTCAAGTGGAAAGGTAAAGTATACATGGACTGAATGTTAGATACTTCTATATATGGAAGGCCGTCAAGCAGACTGGAAAGGTAATGTAAGAATGGACTGAAGGTTAGCTACTTCTGTATATGGAAGGCCGTCAAGTGGACTGGATAGGTAAAGTATAAATGGACTGAAGGTTAGCTACTTCTATATATGGAAGGGCGTCAAGTAGACTGGAAAGGTAAAGTATACATGGACTGAAGGTTAGCTACTTCTGTATATGGAAGGGCGTCAAGTAGACTGGAAAGGTAAAGTATACATGGACTGAAGGTTAGCTACTTTTATATACGGAAGGGCGTCAAGTAGACTGGATAGGTAAAGTATAATTGGACTGAAGGTTAGCTACTTCTATATACGGAAGGGCGTCAAGTAGACTGGATAGGTAGAGTATAATTGGACTGAAGGTTAGCTACTTTTATATACGGAAGTGCGTCAAGTAGACTGGATAGGTAAAGTATAAATGGACTGAAGGTTAGCTACTTCTATATATGGAAGGGCGTCAAGTGGAAAGGTAAAGTATACATGGACTGAATGTTAGATACTTCTATTTACGGAAGGGCGTCAAGTGGAAAGGTAAAGTATACATGGACTGAATGTTAGATACTTCTATATATGGAAGGCCGTCAAGCAGACTGGAAAGGTAATGTAAGAATGGACTGAAGGTTAGCTACTTCTGTAAATGGAAGGCCGTCAAGTGGACTGGATAGGTAAAGTATAAATGGACTGAAGGTTAGCTACTTCTATATATGGAAGGGCGTCAAGTAGACTGGAAAGGTAAAGTATACATGGACTGAAAGTTAGCTACTTCTGTATATGGAAGGGCGTCAAGTAGACTGGAAAGGTAAAGTATAATTGGACTGAAGGTTAGCTACTTTTATATACGGAAGGGCGTCAAGTAGACTGGATAGGTAAAGTATAATTGGACTGAAGGTTAGCTACTTCTATATACGGAAGGGCGTCAAGTAGACTGGATAGGTAGATTATAATTGGACTGAAGGTTAGCTACTTTTATATACGGAAGTGCGTCAAGTAGACTGGATAGGTAAAGTATAATTGGACTGAAGGTTAGCTACTTCTATATACGGAAGGGCGTCAAGTAGACTGGATAGGTCAAGTATAATTGGAATGAAGGTTAGCTACTTCTATATACGGAAAGGCGTCAAGTAGACTGGATAGGTAAAGTATAATTGGACTGAAGGTTAGCTACTTCTATATACGAAAGGGCGTCAAGTAGACTGGATAGGTAAAGTATAATTGGACTGAAGGTTAACTTCTTCTATATACGGAAGGGCGTCAAGTAGACTGGATAGGTAAAGTATAATTGGCAAAGGTTAGCTACTTCTATATACGGAAGGGCGTCAAGTAGACTGGATAGGTAGAGTATAATTGGACTGAAGGTTAGCTACATCTATATACGGAAGTGCGTCAAGTAGACTGGATAGGTAAAGTATAAATGGACTGAAGGTTAGCTACTTCTGTATACGATAGGGCGTCAACTAGACTGGATAGGTAAAGTATAAATGGACTGAAGGTTAGCTACTTCTGTATACGGAAGGGCGTCAAGTAGACTGGATAGGTAAAGTATAAATGGACTGAAGGTTAGCTACTTCTGTATACGGAAGGGCGTCAAGTAGACTTGATAGGTAAAGTATAATTGGACTGAAGGTTAGCTACTTCGATATACGGAAGGGCGTCAAGTAGACTGGATAGGTAAAGTATAATTGGACTGAAGGTTAGCTACTTCTATATACGGAAGGGCGTCAAGTAGACTGGATAGGTAAAGTATAATTGGACTGAAGGTTAGCTACTTCTACATACGTAAGGGCGTTAAGTAGACTGGATAGGTAAAGTATAATTGGACTGAAGGTTAGCTACTTCTATATACGGAAGGGCGTCAAGCAGACTGGATAGGTTAAGTATAAATGGACTGAAGGTTAGCTACTTCTATATACGGAAGGGCGTCAAGTAGACTGGATAGGTAAAGTATAAATGGACTGAAGGTTAGCTACTTCTATATACGGAAGGGCGTCAAGCAGACTGGATAGGTAAAGAATAATTGGACTGAAGGTTAGCTACTTCTATATACGGAAGGGCGTCAAGTAGACTGGATAGGTAAAGTATAAATGGACTGAAGGTTAGCTCCTTCTATATACGGAAGGGCGTCAAGTAGACTGGATAGGTAAAGTATAATTGGACTGAAGTTTAGCTTCTTCTATATACGGAAGGGCGACAAGTAGACAGGATATGTAAAGTATAATTGGACTGAAGGTTAGCTACTTCTATATACGGAAGGGCGTCAAGTAGACTGGATAGGTAAAGTATAATTGGACTGAAGATTAGCTACTTATATATACGGAAGGGCATCAAGTAGACTGGATAGGTAAAGTATAATTGGACTGAAGGTTAGCTACTTCTATACGGAAGGGCGTCAAGTAGACTGGATAGGTAAAGTATAATTGGACTAAAGGTTAGCTACTTCTATATACATAAGGGCGTCAAGTAGACTGGATAGGTAAAGTATAATTGGACTGAAGGTTAGCTACTTCTATATACGGAAAGGCGTCAAGTAGACTGGATAGGTAAAGTATAAATGGACTGAAGGTTAGCTACTTCTATATACGGAAGGGCGTCAAGTAGACTGGATAGGTAAAGTATAATTGGACTGAAGGTTAGCTACTTCTGTATACGGAAGGGCGTCAAGTAGACTGGATAGGTAAAGTATAATCGGACTGAAGGTTAGCTACTTCTGTATACGAAAGGCCGTCAAGTAGACTGGATAGGTAAAGTATAATTGGACTGAAGGTTAGCTACTTCTGTATACGGAAGGCCGTCAAGTAGACTGGATAGGTAAAGTATAATTGGACTGAAGGTTAGCTACTTCTGCATACGGAAGGCCGTCAAGTAGACTGGATAGGTAAAGTATAATTGGACTGAAGGTTAGCTACTTCTATATACGGAAGAGCGTCAAGTAGACTGGATAGGTAAAGTATAAATGGACTGAAGGTTAGCTACTTCTATATACGGAAGGGCGTCAAGTAGACTGGATAGGTAAAGTATAATTGGACTGAAGGTTAGCTACTTCTATATACGGAAGGGCGTCAAGTAGACTGGATAGGTAAAGTATAATTGGACTGAAGGTTAGCTACTTCTATATACGGAAGGGCGTCAAGTAGACTGGATAGGTAAAGTATAAATGGACTGAAGGTTAGCTACTTCTGTATACGGAAGGGCGTCAAGTAGACTGGATAGGAAAAGTATAATTGGACTGAAGGTTAGCTACTTCTGTATACGGAAGGCCGTCAATTAGACTGGATAGGTAAAGTATAATTGGACTGAAGGTTAGCTACTTCTGTATACGGAAGGCCGTCAAGTAGACTGGATAGGTAAAGTACAATTGGACTGAAGGTTAGCTACTTCTGTATATGGAAGGCCGTCAAGTAGACTGGATAGGTAAAGTATAAACGACTTGAATGTTAGCTACTTCTCTATATGGAAGGGCGTCAGAAGATTAGCTTCGGCGTCAGAATATTAGCTTCTTCTGTATATTGAAGGGGATCAAGTGGACTGGAAAGGTTAATTATAAATTAACTGAAGGTTTACATACTTTATAAATATGTAGATATCGGTATTTTAAAATTATTACTTTTGTATTTGGTAACGAAAGTCTTCAACTGGAGGATGTCTGTGTATGTCCGTATAGTATGTGTATGGTTTTTTTCTCTTTCTGATTTCATTTTTGCTTCAGGTTGTGTACGTAACGGCCGTGTTTCCCTATATATTGATGACGATCCTCCTTATAAGAGGGATAACCTTACCTGGAGCCCTGGATGGAATCAAGTTTTACCTCCTACCAGATGTCAACAAAATCACGAACTCAGGTGTAAGATGTGTCTATTAGTGTTATTTTTATTATGTACTTATGAATATATACTCAATGTGTTTACCTTTGGATACTATATAGATATTGCATCCCTGTGAAAATAATGTCGACCGAGGCGAAGCCGAGGTTGACATTATTTTTCCGAAGGTTGACAATATCCACTGTCACCCTCACTGGGATGCAATATTTATTTTATTATACCGTTTATTTATATGTAAAAAGGTCCATTTCGTTCTTATTAAAAAAGAGGATGTTTTTATTGATTTATTTATTTATTTATTGATTGATTTATGTTTGTTTGTTTGTTTGTTTATTTAGTTTGTTTGTTTGTTTGTTTGTTGGTTTGTTTGTTTTTATGTTTGTTTGTTTTATTTATTTATTTATTTATTTATTTATTTATTTATTTATTTATTAACAGTTTTGAATTAAGTAACACGTTACGGTCAAGAAAAACATTGGTCATATCTTTAAACAATAAAACAAATTACATCAACAGTTTAGAAATATAAATAAAATAAATACATGTACTAACAAGCAAACTTTTACGCAACATATCAAATCACGGGTGTTAAAACAATATTGAAAAAAATAATGTTGACGTTTTTTTTTCTTACCAGAAACATTCTTCCCGAGTTTTACCATCAGTTGTTCCTACCAAACATTTTGAATCAAGGTGGGCGATCTCGCTTCTCTCTGTTCAAATACCTTGATTTGCCTTACATACTGATTACAATTCAACTTTGGAGCACGACGTGCTAGAAGTACACATCAGCACAGAAATACAGGTGTTCACATGGAAAGGATGCGTGTGCGTTAGCGTGTGCATTACAACAGAGATAAACGTCTCACTGCTACCATGTGTAATTATAAGATTGCGTTATCAAAGTGAAAATCTCAAAGAAACTGTTCATTGCTACCTTACCATTACATGACCATATAGGCAACGAATAAACCCATCGACTAGTGTATAACACGGCGGTATTTACGAGAATACCGCATTATAAATGGGTATTATTCCATAAAAAGGTATTATTCTATTAAAATACAGATTTGCACTTTTTCCATTCCAATACTTGCGATTTCATTCAGTTTCACTTATGGTTTTATTATGCTCCGTAAAAAATCCCGGACGTGAAGATCCCGAAAATATTGCCGCATTCTATACTTTAGTAGACTGCTCTACGAAAACGTCATTTGAGGCAATAAAACGGCAAGCTTTGAACATTGAAAAATATGTGTTTATACCATTCAAGTTTTTTAGACGGGTTCCCTAGGAATTGAAGTTGTAATGCATGCTTATTGTCGGCTACATGATTCAAAGTCTGTTAACCATAGACATATAAGAGTCAGCTGCCGAAGTGTTCACCGGTTCATTTGCGCATAACGTGTTAGTCATGGAAAAAAACAATATCTATTTATAAACTTGATGTGACGTCGGATTTTATCATTAGAAATACATTGATTCCGAGATGATGCGATTGGGAAGGTAACATAAAAAAAATGCTGCCCTCCAGTGACGTCACTACAGGGTGTATGACAGCGCGAAATATTAAATAGCAGTCTATGGGATTGACATGAGGTATAATAAGATCAAATGTTGCATTTTGACCGTCAGAGACAAGCGGCAATCTTGATACCTTTTTTTAAAAAAACACAGGATTCCGTTAGGTTTTCTACATAAAATGCATTTTGTTCAGTAATTAATATTAATTATAAGAGTAGTATAAAGCAAATTGTTTTAGCATATTATTAACTAGATTATTATATAAAACCAATAATATTATTTAACTTATGGTAGAAAAGAATGAAAACTCAAAAAATTATTTAATTATATGCAAGCAGGGTTAAAGTCAAAATGATACTGGATAAATGAATAGAGACGCTAAATGCACTTGTTAATAAACCCTTCAAGATTGTGGTGATTTAGGGCTTATAGCCGAATTATTCTAGTTAATTCTTCTAAGGAAGTTTTAACTTCCTGGTGGTGCCTTTGTTTATTTATTTTTGTAATATCATACATTTTATTTGAATCTTACGCCATGTTATATAGTAGGATCCTTCTTAACATAGAATTAAATTCGTCAGACTAATACTTTTTTTTTGAATAACTCATTTAAAGCGTCAACATTAAATAGAGAATAATCAACAGTCTCAGTGTGATACGAGAAATATATCACGAGAACACGCTGTACTTCGGTTAAAAAACGAGTTCGAAGACGAATTATTTAACCGAATTACAACGTGTTCGAGTGACATATATTTTGTATTTCACCAATACTGTTGATTATTCTATTTATTATATACCTATCAGTGATTTTTTAAGGATATTTAATTGAAAATACACCCCCCTCACCTTGCACCACCACGCAAGGTGCCATCGGCTATGAATACATTTGGCAGATTTTGAAATGAGCCGTTAAAATATGCTGGTTGAAAGCAATAGCAATCTGTAGTACAGGTAAAAAAGTAGTTCCGGCAAAGTGATATCGTCACACCATTGACGCTATAGAAAAATGATATCTGGTGTGACGATACCGCTTTTGTCCGATACTAAATATATGTCACTGAGAAATCCTAATAAATCACTGATAGGTATATAATAAATAAATAACTTAACAACACAAAACTCAGCAACTTCTTTCTCATATGTTTCTTGTAAAAGCATGTGGAAGATTTCCGTATGTAAAGATACTTATACTTTAAAATAAAATCAATACGGTTGCAAATATACTTATGCAAGAATAACAAATGTTTTCTCAAACTGTTTTTGTACTGTACAGGTCTGGATAGATGCAGTGACGCAGATTTTCTTTTCGTATGGTCTTGGTCTTGGCTCTCTAATCGCGCTTGGAAGCTACAATAAATTCCACAATAATGTTTACAAGTAAGAAAACATACCTCAAAACTAGTGCACTGTCATAATAGAACTTTGTGTCAAGCTAAATATGAAGACTGTTCAAATGCATTCTCTTTATACCTGAATGCGGGTCTAATGGTTTGGAACTGGGTGTAGAGTTCAATTCTACTAATGTTTATAAATTGTTATGACATCCAAACTTAACTTTGGAATGCAAGTTTTGTTGAGTGATATTTGCACATATTTCGTACTCATTAATGAACACCTAATACCTAAATATGTATTAAGTTATCCTTTATTACATTAATTTGGTCATTTGCATACGTATGATTCTATTTTCTTTTTTTTAGAGATGCGATATGTATATCGATATTAAACAGCTGCACAAGCTTGTTTTCCGGCTTCATAATATTCTCCGTCATAGGATTTATGGCGCATGAGCAGCAACTTCCGATCAGTGAAGTTGCCGCTTCCGGTAAGTTGCCACTTCCGGTAAATGTGTTTGGTACTTTTTACTGTTGTTTACTCAAATGTCGTGTTTCAATTTTAGAAAAGTTCAATAAGTTTAACTTGCAACGATTCCTTTTAAAAGAACGTAGCTAAGAAAATAAGATGGCTCTGAAGAAACATACAATGGCTCTTAAAGCTCTAAATCAATAGCGAATCATGTCTAACTCAGTTATATAGTAGCTTATAATATTTTCATCCTTGCATTTAGTTTAATTTCCATCGAAAGTTGTAGTGTTTCATCAATACGTTATGTCTCTGTGTGTTCCAGGTCCCGGATTGACGTTTCTTGCCTATCCCAGTGCCATTATACACATGCCCATATCTCCCCTGTGGTCTGTGCTATTCTTTCTGATGTTATTGATGCTCGGAATGGATAGTCAGGTATATGTCAATTTAGGACGACCTACATTTGCAAACAAAATTAGACTATTTATTTGGAGTGCATAACCATTCTGGTGTTTTTTCCGAGGCTCAAGTGTAAATATATAGAGTGTGTAAAGGGTCTATAAACAATTGTTTACACGCACATACACACGTGCGCACGCACACATATATAGTTACACAATACGAACAGGAAGTATAACATTCACAGAGAGCAGTCAATCCAAAAATACACATTTAAAACAAGCAAACAATTAACAGGATATTAACTTAATGGTCTATTCAACATCACGATTCAACCTTTTGTGAAATGGCATATTTGTTTTTAAAATGCTGTGTTTGTTTAATTTAATATTTCTACTGATCATGACTCTAGCGCTAGATGCCGTAATGTTTAATTATTTCTTCATAGTTTGTGACGATGGAAGGGTTTTTCACGGCATTAATTGACGAGTTTCCTGCATCTTTAAGAAAACGTAGAGAGTTGTTCATTGGTTTTATCTGCTTTTTATCGTACCTTGTTGGCCTGTCGTGTGTTACAAAGGTAGGTTATTAGGTCGCTGGACGGCGAATACATATTTCTTTATATGTTTATAGTCATGTGTATGAAAAATATATAAAACAATATTCATAATACGTAAAATAGAAATGTAAAATAAAACAAAATACAAATATTTACAAAGCAATTTCTATGGAATGTGAATTTTAATCTCGCGTGGGCTTACTCATATTTTGTATTACATAGTGAAAGACTGTGTGTATAAAATAGATGATTTAATGATATGAAAATATTTATACCATCTTCTCCATATGTACATTTGTTTATGTTGTTTCATTTAGTATTACCTGTCATTGTATTGTGTTAACTATTTGTATCCTCACAGGTCTTAAGGCCTATTGGAATTTTGAATAAAACATATACATATTGTAAAACGTTGGTGTGAGTGACAAAAATATCAGAAATATATACTCGGACAATGACGACTCCGAAAGAAAACATTACCACGCGGTAATAAAACAGTACCACGCGGTAATAAAACAGTACCACGCGGTAATAAAACATTACCACGCGGTAATAAAACAGTACCACGCGGTAATAAAACAGTACCACGCGGTAATAAAACATTACCACGCGGTAATAAAACAGTACCACGCGGTAATAAAACAGTACTTTGTATGTGTGTCATCGCTTGAGTGTCTGTGTATCTTTACCAAAAAAGTAACATAAAAAAACATTACAAATTATAGAAGTACAATGCTTACTAACATGAAACATCTCACTTTCGCTGCTTTGTAATATATAGAGTCTAGTCTCGGCGACTTGGTTTAACACTGAGATGAGCGCAGCCCATCGAGGTTTTTAAATAACCAACGAGCTGAGACAGACCCTGATTTGTAGTATGGTGTACTTAGTTATTCTGTCCGTATCCGTACTTTAAATTTCATTCATCGGAAGTTAGAGTATGGTAGAGCGCCGTCCCTTTGTTTATCCTGAATTAAACGATTTAATGCTATGCATTCATCAAAGGCAATTTCACCGACGTACTACAATGGTGATTAATGCTTTGTTAATTTTGTTAACACGTTGGTGCTGTATATTATTAGTTTTACAACTACCTCGCTGAGCTTATATACAAAACAAACTGCTGTTAAATGATCTTTAAACAAGGAAATACATTGAACAGTAATATGAAGTTAGAGAATGTCTAAAACATGCATACCTAGAGTTACATCACAATAATGAATCATCACACCGTACTTTATTATTTCCAGGGCGGCATGTACATGTATCAACTGTTTGACTTTTATGCTGCAAGTGGTCTATGTCTGTTATGCCTCATTTTCTTCGAGTGCATCGCCGTTTCGTGGGGATACGGTAAATATTATTCTCCGTGATTTTATCGTTTAACTTTTTGTAATCTGATATTCTACACAGACAACAGAGAATACTGTGTTACACATAGAGCATGCTCAAATATGACGGATTGTGTTGATGCCATATAAGGAATGATACATAGTATGACCTCGCGAGTCTCTCAGACCATAACACGATTCAATGATTCCATTAAAAGTATTTGTTGGTATAAACTATTTACACAAAATATTAACGCGCTTGGGTGGTAACTCTTGCCTTCAAAAAAATACATGGAAGTGATATTCAAAGTATATAAATAAGTTTTACTCATTTTTAAGAAGCATTTTCAACATAAATATAAATGATAGGATATTATGAATATAAATGACAGGATATTATGAATATAAATGACAGGATATTATAAATATAAATGATAAATATTGATCGTTTTGGAATAATTTTACCACACGAAAAAACAACAGTTCATCTTCATCTGAAGTATATTTTCATTTCACATTGCTTTATATAATTATAGTTTATGAAACGTTGGTTATCTTTTGTTGGACTGTCTTACTCTATTTATGTATGTATATATTACGTCAAACAAGACCACGACATTACTAAGTATTCGGTCAACCAAGACCACGGCAATAACTAAATATTCGGTCAACCAAGACCGCGGACTTAATAAATATTCGGTCAACCAAGACCACGGAATTAATAAATGTTTCGTTTAACAGGGACATTATAAAAGGCAGGCAATATTTGCACGGAACATTGTCATATCTGGCAAGCATTTTCTTCTTGAAATCGAATGTCAGAACATAATCCATATGTTTATAAGTATTTTTTTTTATAAACGCGTATTTATTTTATGATTTTTTTAAGAAATAACTCTAAAATGTAATTGGGAAAGCTGCTTTGAAATTCAATTATACGTTTAACACGTGTTGAAAGCGTTTCTTTCTCTATTTATCTTCCGGCATACGAGAGCTATTACTGACATCTCTTATCTTCTCCATCATACATTGTCTTACGAATCTGTAAATGCTTTAATAGTGCTTGAACCTGTTAGTGGTGCTTTCAAATTTCAGATCGATTAAAGATAGCAGTTTGTAAATGTATTAACATGCAAGTAAACAAAGTACTCTACAATTAAAAACAAGTTTACCGTTTTATTTGAACAATTAAACGGTTCATGTTTATCTTTGATGAAGTGTAAAAATCGACAGAAAAAGTAGCATTCAAGGACGACAGTCAACCACACGCACACACAGAAACAAAGAACAACTTTAAAGATGAATAAAAGGCCAAATAAGACATCACAAACACAAAAGGGTTGACAAGAGGGCTACCAGGTTCTTGGGTGCACCAAACCTCACACTTACCCTACTTCATCCCAATAAAAAGGGACAGTGTAAATAAAGAAATCCTCGCCATGAACTATTCTCTAACCAACAAGGCAGCATTAATAGGCAATATAAGTAAAACACACAGATGCTCTGTATATAAAATACAAAAAAATAGCCTTGAAAGCCACACAGAAAGTACTCAATGACTTGGCAGAAGCCAGAGCTACAAGAGAATAAACCACTGAGGGCAAGACAAGACAAGATTGCAGACAAACATCATACGCCACCGTCCTTTTGGGCTTGAGGTAGACGTCATCATAGGGTCCACAGCCTGTCCGATCAAGTTTAACGGAGATAGTATAAAAGTGATCATGACCAAGGATCACATCACCAAAGAAGTCAGGTTGTGATAGTCCTTGTCGCAAAGAGTTCTTAAAATACTTTTATATTCATCAGGGTTACGATAATAAAAGTTTGCAAAGGTTTTACGAAGTTTATGGTAACGGTAGCCCTGATGGAGGATTTATTTAGTTATAAAACGATTACAAATATTAAAGTCCTCAACTCGAGTACAAGCTCTAGAAAAACGAATGCTTTGCGACACATAGACCCCATTAGAAGTTGCTCGGGGAACATCCCTATCTAAATGGGGATAATTAACAATATCAAAATTAAAATCATCTCTCTTGTCATAGATTTTTCTAATTATTTCACCATTTTCAATAGAGAGATGTAAATCGAGAAAAGAAGCGTTAATATTAGAAAAAAAGAGGTTTGTTAAGCTGAAGTTCTTTAGGATATATATTATTAACCATAGTAGAAAAGAAAGGTTTGTCAATGTTCAATATGTCATCCAGATATCGAGAGGTGTCATTAAAGGCTTCAATAACATCTGCCTGTGTATCTGGTGAAAGACTCAACATGCAGTCTCTTTCATAGCATATAAAAAGCAAATCTGCGACAAGGGCAGGGTCATACCTGGGCATACTCCTATACGACCGTGCGTATAATTCAGAGTTTGGTGTCGGAAAAACAAAAATGCGAAAAAAACGTGAAGCCGAAGGTGGTTATGGTGAGAGGTGTATACTTTAGTAAATATTCAATAAATCAAAGAAAAAAGAATGACTCTGGAGAATTAGAATAGCTTCAAAATCTAAGTCGCTCAAAACTACTTACTTAGGGTTCAATTTTCCAAAACAAAATCCGTGGGAGGACCCCCTCCAACACCTTCCCCCGTGCGTATACCCACAAACAATCCAGGTACGCCCCCGAAGGGGTGTACAGTTTGTACCCATAGGGATACCAACAATTTGTCTATAAACGGTAGTTCCATGCCTGACGAAAATATGTAACATTGAATTATAAAAAAATGTCAACACTCTTACTTGCGTGCATAAATAGTCAATAAATAAACACCTCTTAAATGGCATAACTTTAAAAATACATTTGATTTGATGGATATTGTTTTGTGTTGACAGTGATAGTTATCAATTCCAACAACCGTATATAAATTATATACAAACAGAGATGTGATGTTTATATTCATCATTAACTACCTAATCAAATTGTTTTGGCAAAATTAGCAATGTCTGCCAATATAGTAATGTGACCAGCAAAAAATTGCCTGCAATGAACAGACTCAATAAAACCGAATCTGCTACTTTTCTCTCTTGTTTGTGTTTGTTGCTTCCAAGTGATCCCCTTTTCAGTATATATTGACATTCACACTAGCGTCTGTTTAGTGCTGTCTGGCGGCCGTAAAAATTCACACCGACTTCAAATCAGTAGTGTTATTATTTACTGGTACTTTGGGATCATCAAGCCCATTCTGTGTTGCTTTAAAGTAGAATATCGCTTAAGCCGGTGCTAGGAGGCGTGAGAGGTGTTGCACTTTACATTGTCTCTCATGAACAGACTCAATACAACCGTGTCTGCTACTTTTATCTCTTGTTTGTGTTTGTTGCTTCCAAGGGATCCCCTTTTCAGTGTTTGTTGACTTACATTATATATATCATTAATAAACATAAAATTCAAAATTTTACAAAGCCATAGTCATTTTTTTGTATTGGTAACATTACATGTGATATGTGCCTTTGTAATTATAAATTGGTATAACAAGTTAGTATCGCTATTAAATGGGTCTGTGTAGTATGTGATGGTATTCAAGAATATAGAAGTACCATAAATTAAAATCCCGCGAGGTCTGTAAAAATCTAAAATGGACCACTTTGTAGGCGTTATCATAGAAATCAGCAAAAAGACAAGTAGTGTTTACGTTTGGAGTTGTATACATACACTGCTCGCGTCATTGTCTGATAACTATACAATCAGTTTTCTAGGATACGTTTCTCCTTATAACCGATACTATTTTCGGCATTCATAACATCAGTTTTTAGCTCTACTGGCCAAGGGCCAGCAGAGCTTATGGGATGGTGTGTTGTCCGTCTTCCGTCGTCCGTCCGTCCGTCGTTCGTCCGTTAATTTTTGCTTGTGTCCACTCTAGAGGCCGCATTTCTGATGCAATCATCATGAAACTTTGTCAGAATGTTTGTCTCAATGAAATCTCGGTCAAGTTCGAAAATGGGTCATGTGGGGTCAAAAACTAGGTCACTAGGTCAAATATTGGAAAAACCTTGTGTACACTCTAAGAGGCCATGTTTTTGACCCGAGCTTGATGCAACTTTGTCAGAATGTTTGTCTTAATTATATCTTAGTCAGGTTTGAAAATGGGTCACATGGGGTTAAAAACAAGGTCACTAGGTCAAATACTTGAAAAACCTTGTGTACACTCTAGAAGCCGTATTTCTGACCCAATCTTGATGAAACTTTGTCAAATTGTTTATCTTAATTATATCTTGATCAAGTTCGAAAATGGGTCACATGAAGTTAAAAACTAGGTCACTAGGTCAAATATTGGAAAAACCTTATGTACACTCTTTGTCAAAATGTTTGTCTTAATTATATCTTGGTCAAGTTCAAAAATGGGTCACATGGTGTTAAAAACTAGGTCACTAGGTCAAACTTTGGAAAAACCGTGTGTACACTCTAGAGGCCATATTTTTGACCCGATCTTGATGCAATTTTGTCAGAATATTTGTCTCAATTATAGCTTGCTAAAGTTCGAAAATGGGTCACACAGGGTCAAAAACTAGGTCACTAGTACACTCTAGAGGCCATATGTCTGACCCGATCTTGATGAAACTTTGTCGAAATGTTGTCTTCATTATATTTTGATCAAGTTCGAAAATGGGTCCCATGGGGTCAAAAACTAGTTCACTAGGTCAAATACTTGAAAAACCTTGTGTACACTCTAGACACCATGTAGTACGACTCGATTCATCAATGGTATAACAGCCAGTAGAGCGTTCACAGGCCCTCTTGGGCCTCTTGTTTAATGGTCCGTTTGCCACATTGACAAGTGAAATTCAGGTAAGAAGCTAGCCTGAGGATGTCATGCTATTTTTCATGAAAAAAGCACTTAATGACCTCAAATGTTCGTACTCTTGACATTTTAGAGTTCTGCTCAACCCGGGACTAAATCATGTCACACCCGCTCATGAACAGTCTCATTAAAACCTAGACAGCAATATGTTATGTATATACTGTGTTCGGCGATTTCCAAATGTTTCCTTTCATACTCTTTCTGTGCTGATGACCACTTTTAATTGGTTCTTGTCGTGTTCTCCACGGTGTATGTTGCTCTGATTTATACCAATTCATTGAGTACTTTCTTAGTGGCGTTCAAGGTATTTGTTTTTATATTTATATATTATATTCATATATCGAGGGTTCAGTGCAAAACTATTGTATGTCCTTCTTTATTCATATGTAGTTACAATAGTTTTGCGCTGATCCCTCGATATACACGATCATCTTTGATTTTTGCTTATATTAAATTATTAATTCTTCTACTTTGGTAGAAGATATATCCTTATTAACACTGTCCCGTGTAACTCGAATGACAATAGGTTAAAAGTAAGGTTTGGTGTACCATAGAACCTGGTTTAAACTCCGAGCGCCCATTTTGCTACCGACCTTTCCAATGTGGCACCACTGAGCTCAACTCGTTTATGCTTGTGGTGTTGCATAATTTGATTCTGTTTTACACATGGGCCTATGGCTTACAGATTTTGAATTAAATGCTGCTCTTTTTTTTGTGCCTTGTAATTGTTGATAGTTTTGGTGGACTGTTTTCTGCTACATGTCCTATTCGTCTTGTGTATCTACTTCTAGCGACAGTCGGCAATGGAGGAACACAATTCATGTCGGGGAGATTTTTAGAGGACTTAGAATGGACATAGCTAGAATCGATAAGAGATCAAGCCAGCTTGTCCTTCCTTTTAAAAAACATAGCGATCTAGTCTCGATCGATAAGTCTGCATCTGAGAGAAATCCAACGCCAATCTCGATAGACTAGAGATAAAACATGCATTCCAATATACTCCGTCCCTTTGCATATACTGATGCTTATAAATGGTCATTTTTCCTCAGGTCATTCCCCCCCACCCACCCACCCACACACACACACACACACACACCCACTCCCTCTCTACAGTTACCTGTAGAACTATAGAACAGTTTTAATAACAAATTTAGGATTCAGATCTGAGGTTAAACTGATAAATCTTAACGCAATACGCCATTACATAAAATCCGTACATAATTAATATATTCAATAATCTATATCATGTCCACCTATTTCTTCATTGTTTGTGTTATTTTATAATGATATACTATATTTACTATTTTAACCTGTTTTGTTTATACAACCTTACATATGGAAATGAATCTATAAGATGTCCACTTGTATTTATTTATGAAGGTAAAGCACTGGAAATTACAAATCAATTTATCTGGGTATTACAATTACTCCCGGTGGCTCATTCTATAAAACGTTTGAAATAATAGGGGGTCAAGCTTTAAAGGCAATTTTCAAACTGAAGTCATACTTAATTAACTTTGGAGACCTTTAAATAATCCATACGTTAAACTTATTCGACAAATTTATCTTTCCTGTTCTAAACTACGGAGCAGAAATATGGGGTTTCGCAGGTGCCGATCTCTAGAAAGGATACACTTGCAATTTTGTAAACAATTACTAAGTGTAAAACGTTCTACACAAAATAACTTTATATATGGGGAACTCGGTAGAACTTGACTAAAATGTCAACGACTCTCCCATATTATTTGTTTCTGGTTAAAAATAACGCGCACCGACAATAGAAAATATATTAAAGAAACATATAATATGATGATCGACGATATCACTTAATACCCAAACAAACAAAATTGGGAATTACAAATTAAAGACTTATTAGAAAAAAATGAGTTTAACTATGTGTGGATTTTTCAAGGAGTCGAAAATATTGACCTATTTTTAAATATTTTTAAACAAAGAGCTAGAGACCATTTTATTCAAAATTGGAACGAAAAGTTAACCAATTCAAATAGAGCAAACACTTACACTCTTTTCTCAAACTTCAGTTTAAATAAAACATATTTAGACATATGACTGATAACGAAATTTAGAATAGCCTTAACTAAACTAAGATTATCTTCCCATCGACTAGAAATAGAAACAGGACGATGGCACATAAAATACCGAGAGAAGAAAGAAAATGCTAACTCTGTAATACCTTAGAAGATGCATTTGTATTGGAACGTCTTTTATATTACGAATTTAGATGTGATCTTATACATAAAAGTTATTGGAAACGACCAAATGTTCCTAAATTTATTGAGCTTCTCTCTTCAGAAAAGATTAAAACAATAAAAAATCTATCCACTTACATATTAAGAGCTTTAAGAAACGTGATAATACATATTATAGTAAATAACCCACTTTTCTCCACTCTGAATACCATTAATATATTTTTTCAATATAACTGGAATATTTCTGTTTATGTTCTATAATTATTTATCTTAATGTACGTTTTCTTTTGTTTTGTTGTTTGTTTTTCTTTTTTCTTTTTATCTTTTCAAATATTCAAGCTTTAAAGGCAATTTTCAAACTGAAGTCATACTTAATTGACTTTGGAGACCTTAAAATAATCCATACGTTAAACTTATTCGACAAACTTATCCATCCTGTTCTAAACTACGGAGCAGAAATATGGGGTTTCGCAGGTGCCGATCTCTAGAAAGGATACACTTGCACTTTTTTAAACAACTACTAGGTGTTAAACGTTCTACACAAAATAACTTTATATATGGGGAACTCGGTAGAACCTCACTAAAAAGTCAACGACTCTCCCATATTATCCGTTTCTGGTTAAAAATAACGCGCACCGACAATAGAATATATATAAAAAACAAACATATAATATGATGATCGACGATATCACTAAATACTCAAACAAACAAAATTGGGCATTACAAATTAAAGACTTATTAGAAAAAATGAGTTTTAACTTTTTGTGGATTTTTCAAGAAGTCGAAAATATTGACCTATTTTTAAATATTTTTAAACAAAGAGCTAGAGACCATTTTATTCAAAATTGGAACGAACAGTTAACCAATTCAAATAGAGCAAACACTTACACTCTTTTCTCAAACTTCAGTTTAAATAAAACATATTTAGACATATGACTGATAACAAAATTTAGAATAGCCTCAACTAAACTAAGATTATCTTCCCATCGACTAGAAATAGAAAAGGACGATGGCACATAAAATACCTAGAGAAGAAGGAAAATGCTAACTCTGTAATTCCTTAGAAGATGATTTTGTATTGGAATGTCCTTTATATTACGAATTTAGATGTGATCTTATACATAAATGTTATTGGAAACGACCAAATGTTCCTAAATTTATTGAGCTTCTCTCTTCAAAAAAGATTAAAACAATAAAAAATCTATCCACATACATATTAAGAGCTTTAAGAAACGTGATGATACATATATTACAGTAAATAACCCACTTTTCTCCACTCTGAATACCATTAATATATTTTTTCAATACAACTGGAATATTTCTGTTTGTGTTCTATAATTATTTATCTTAATGTACGTTTTCTTTTGTTTTGTTGTTTGTTTTTCTTTTTTCTTTTTATCTTTTCAAATTGTATAAAAAAAACACCTCTTTTATATATGAATCCATAACATGTATCAACTCAGTTTGTGCATTCCAATATATTGTCAATTACCGGAACTGTATATTATATGCATGTACTTCTGTATTTATTGATATTTGTGAACTCATGGGAAGAATGCCTACTGTTTGAAATAAAAGATATCTACTACAATATATAAAGGATATTTATTGTTTTGGGTTGATTAACAGATTTTATTTCATCGAGAAGTGTGAAAAATTTATATTTTCACGAATGCTAAGCATGAGTGAAAATATTGAAGTTTGATTCGAGATATTAAATATGACGATGTCATTGGCTTAAGTATGATACAATTGCTGTTTCTAATCCCCATAACGTCTAAACTACTTAACCGATTTCAATAATCTACGACTCATTTTCTTAGTTAAGGTATTTTCAATCCAGTGATATACAAAAGAGTATGATAATGGAGTGATATAACTTGTATAGCAACTTTAGGAAAATACTATTTTTTGAAAAAATGACCAACTGACAATTTTCACTGAAACTGACAACAATTCTGAAATACTTGACCAGTTTCAAAAAGTATAGCTCATTTTCTTAGTTAGACCATTTACAGTCAAATTATATATAATAAGCAGTTATTTTCTAAACAATAACATTTGCTTTTGATATTGAAAAAAAAGTAGTTCCGGCAGTGAAAAAATAAATCTCTATATTTCACACGTATGAAATACCACTTTTATTTATTTTATTTTATTGCTAAAATCCACTATTTCACTGCTAAGCCTTAAATAAATATATATATATAAACCATGATGCTGTATTAACTGAAGGATGCTTTATTCTTTCTGTTTCAGGTATAAATCGCTTCTATGAGAATCTTCACTCCATGTTTGGTTATTATCCCAGCGTGTTTTGGAAGATAGCCTGGGTAGTTGCAACCCCTGGAATATGTGTGGTTGGTGTCTAACATATTTGTATCTAAATTTAAAATAAGAGACTTGCTCCCGCTAAATGTTCATACATTATTTCACTTCTAACCGTTCATGCGGCCCTCCTTTTACACATACAGCATTGCTTGCACCAAAAATAAGATGATAACAATAACATAACTACAGTCAAAACTAAAATATATACTTTATTAATTTAAGAATGTTCGGTCCCTGACTTCTCCAGGAGACCGAAACACAGACTATATATTTGTATTGATGCTATGCTAAGAGTAAAGACGCAATGTAGGCTATGAAATAAATTTCGTCTCCTGAAGAAAAAAAAAAGAAAAATGTTTTCGTTAAATTACTTACATAATTATGTTCCCTGCAATGGAATATACATATGCTCTGACATTGTAAACTGGTATTTACTAAGTAGCATTTGCGACTGACCAATCATTAACACTTGTTCATGATATTTAACCATTAGATTTATTCGACAATCATTCGATAAGCCAATCCAAACATCAGGTACTGTGTGTGGCAACCCTTCCTGTTACAATAAACCTGTCCACTGTACTGGAATACACCACATACATTAGACATACGACAGTACGTTTCAGACATTTATAGCATATTCTTATTTTACATTCAAAATATGCAATATAACATGCTATGAAGCAATTTGTTTGCTCAGCAATGCATGTGATTTTGTGTACGTATTATTTTCTTGTTAAATGCAGCGTTTCATTTTCATCAACTAATGCGAATGATGCATAATTTGCAACGTATGCATTAGTCTTGCGCGAACAAGTATCAAACTTGGCGCGTTTTGCTTACTTAAACGGATTTTACATTGACATTTTGTAAATCGGACATTTAGATATAATGGAAAAAAAATCGTGAAATTGTAGATGTTCGCGCTATAAGTTGTGCAATTACTGTTCTAAATTGTTGTCATTTGAGTTTTTAATGAACGCTTATGCTTCTCCGTCAAATGGGCCATAGGCCCATGCTGTACTACACATGCATACAAACGCAGAACATACGACAGCAATAAACATATTTGCAAAAACACGTTTCATATATAAACAATGTTAGCAAATATTTCGGTATATTTTCAAAAACGAAGAATATATAAGAACAGTCTATGCAATACTCAGAATCAATTAAAGGCTGGAGTAGTTAAATTAAAGTAAGAAAACAAAAGTATCTGTGATTGTGCCACCAATATATGTAAATAAATATTGTGCTCAGCGATCTCCAAAGATCAGAATGAATAACAGTTCTGACTGATAGCAAAACCACTGTCAAACCATAACCACTGTCAAACCATATAATAATTACAAGGGCATGTAGAAGCAAGGTATGCTACGACACAAACATAAATCGGTTGACAATTAGGGGTACCCATTAGGAATACCGCCTTCGAACGGTCAATGTCAAAAGGGCCGCTGTCGGTTAGAACCAGGTTATAGGGAGCACCAAACCTCATGCTTATTCTATTGTCATCCCGACTGAACTGGAAAATGTAAATAAATAAATTACCGTCGGACTATACCCTCTAACAAACTAGGCATCATTAATAGGCAATATAAGCAAAAACACAAAATGATCATGTACAAATGAATTTAAAAAACAAAAGCATATATTGGCAGAAACCCTAGTAATTAAAACATAAACAGTTAAGAGGCAAGACACAATTTAAGACAAAATTGGACGTTACTTTAATAGCTGACTTTGCCGGATAAATTTTTTCAACAACGGCACCTCTTACTACTTCACATACTTACGCCTCGAATGAACTACACGATTCATTAAAAATACTTTATGTCATGTTACTTAAAATAGGGAACTAGTGTTTAATAAATTCATAACTTCCACATAGATGTTTACCTCTAAAAATTAACTTCCGACTGCCAGTCTTAAAAAGTACAATCTTACAACATTTTCAAAACCGAATTTATATATGTTACACATTTTGAAACATATTTCATGAAACTGGTACGAAAAAACTCTGATTTGTTCATACCCTTCTGTATATAAATACTCTATTAATAACGCTTGTAATTTCTTGTTTTCTGTGGCTATGTATACACAAATAACGCACTCGTTTTATCCCTGGATCCGCGGTTGATAATTTAAAACAATACGTCAACTAAACACATTCCACTTTTCACACGGCACGCGTAATGGGCTATCATCAGCACGATAATAGATAGTAATTGTTACAGTGTAAATTACTCCTAAACATCCAATTCCCTACATTTACAACCTGCCAAAGGTCAACCGAGCAAAGAGAAATATGGAAATATGATCTTTATTTTATATCTGCAATTTAAAAAGAATAATTTGTAAAAGATTAAATGAAATAAAACCAGTACCAATTGGCCGACCATTTGCAAAATAATCAGCCATAGAATCTAACTACCTAGATAAAATGGATATGTGAATGAAGATATTAGACATTTAAGGACAAAGTGAACATGAAAATAAATGCACAGATCTTCCTATTCTAGATGAACGCAGCATAACTTGATGAAACACCCTATATCTACCTTAGGTGAGATTGACTTAGGACAGTGATATCTTTGAAATATTTAGGAAAGTTCTTTCGGTGTTTTGGTTGGTTGGAAGCTGATTCGATCCATTGAAAAACAAATGACAACATGATATTGCCAATGGAATGTTGAAAACGTTGGTACCAAACATGGCATATTCATTTTGGAATTTGTCAATTTAATTCTAAACAAGAGGCCCAAGAGGGCATGTGGACGCTCTACTGGCTAAACGGCCCTTATATCAAGGGTTGTCGCATAAAATTCCCATCAGTACTTCTTTTAAAGCATTGCAAAAACAACAGGGCTAGGATGGCCTTAGATCGCTTACCTGGTAATCATGGACAATAAGTCTGCTGTGTCTAGTCTGGCATGGCTATTTTCTAATTTGTGCCACTTTCTTCTATGAATGAAATTTCATAAAATTGGGTGTTTAAAGGGACCCACAGCAATCTTGAAGTATTTTAAATGGGTGTCTCGATTTATATATCCAGTATCATTTTTACTTTTACCCTGGTTACATTTAAATAAATCAAATTTTAAGTATTCACTACTTCGTCTTATTATAATATAAGTTTTAATATATTAATTGTGCAATAATATCAAAAATTAATAATATGCAAAAACAAATGACTTAATACAATTCTTAAAATTAACATTAATGATTGAGCAAATGCAATTTATGTAGAAAAACTAACGGGACGCCGCCAGTTTTTAAAAAAGCAAGATTGCCATGTGTCCCTTTTACATTCGTAAAAAATATGGTAAAGAACAGATAAAAAATGAAGTAACTACAAATTTAACAAAGGAAAATACAATATAGCATTTTTCAATAAATCAAGGGCCATAACTTTGTCGTTACTAACAAGATCTAGCTGGTTTTCGAACTTGTACAAGATTTCATTGATATACCGCGCTTTGCACAACTAGACATCATACTTAGGCTTCCTGCCAAATTTCATAGTAATCCAACAAGCCGTTTAGAAGGAGTAGCGCCGACAAGAAATTTAAAATAAAAATGTCAAAGGGCCAGTAAAAAATCAGCGAACTGGAACAAAAGCGCGTTATGCACAACTAGACATCTTACCAATGCTTCCTGCAAAGTTTCGGTGAAATTCAACAAGGCGTTTAGTATTAAGCAGAAATCAACGAACCGCAAAAAAACGCAATAGGCACAACTAGAAATCATAGCAATGTTTCCTGCTAAGTTTCGTCAAATCCAACACGGCGTAAAAAAAAAAAAAAAAATAATAATAATAATTAAAAAAAAAAAATTAAATAAAAAAAAAAAAAAGAAAACATCAATTATAAAAAAAACACTAAACATCTTTAAAAAAAAAAAAAAAAAAATTAAAAATGTTCTATTCGAGTGAACTGAACAAACGCAAAGCTACATATCCGAATAAAGATAAAGTCTTCGTGTGTTATTGCACGATACATTCAAAGAAATGCACTGAATGGTATGTTTTGCATCGAAAATAATAGGCGCTGTCGGGTATTTTGAAAATATATATTCCACCGAAATTATTACGACACTACATAGCCTAAATAGTACTATATTAATGTTGGCCAATTAGCTCAGTTGATAGCGTACTCGGCCGCGGAAATATCAGTTTAATTTTAGTGTGGGGTTCAATCCCACGAATCGGTAAAATTGTTTGTACCGCTATTAAATTCCGTCAAGTTTACAATCTTTTTTTTTCAGTAAATATTCAATAATGGTTGGTGTATTATGTTTGTCAACGCAATTCGTTTGTGTTTTATAAGCTACAAATTACGGATATTGTCTCTTTAACTACCAAGCGTAGACTGATGCACAGCGTTTTTACTGTTCAATGCGACATGCGCAGTGAAGCTGTCAAAACCTAACAATTTTGTTGAACAATTTTGTAGGCTGAAATTTGATTGGCTAATCGTAAGGTCAATTTGAGGTGACCCGGTATGGAATATTGTCAGATCTAAATAGCGGAAAGTAGTGGAGTAAATATGTTGGATCTGATTTTAATGAGATTGCGCATTATTTCAGAGTTTTATTTTCCTGTACATCATTTAAATTTACTTTGTAGTAACGGTCATTTTAATTTTTTGATAATGACGAAAATCAAAAGAACTGGCTATACTAATAGGACATGTCATTCATTGTTATTGAAAATGTCCTTTAATTTGTTCTATTTTCGTAATGAATGCCATCTTGCATTGACGAGCGTCAACAAAAACAACAAAAACGTCAAAACCATCACCCAATGAACACTGGGAACATGATAGTCGAAATGAACGACCGACAAGGAAATAGTCCGAAATACCATCGCTTGATGTCAACTGACCTTTGACCTGGATTTCTAAGAGTTCCAGTTTTCATTACTGAACAAATTAATATTGTTTTATTCCAGAGACAGAGAAAGCATGGGCATGTGGTCCTCGGTATGCATAAATAGAGATCTGATTGTCATTAAAGCGGTCCTGAAATTAATCTCATTCTGTCTATTTCGTCCACAGGGCGTGTTCCTGTTCTACGTGGTCCAGTTTGAGCCGGTGAAATATCTACATTACGAGTACCCGGGGTGGGCCCACGGTATCGGTGCCATGATGGCGCTGTCGTCGGTGGGCATCATACCGGTCTATATGGTGTATATGTTTCTGAAAACGCCGGGAAACATTACACAGGTACAGAAGAATCAGTGGCAACAATTTATATAGTGTCTAGTAATTAAAACATTTGAAAAGAGACCAAAAATATCGGATAAAAAGAAAAAGACAAATACAAAAATGGAAGTAGGAAATCAGGCTTGGGTATCATCCCTTCATAATAATTAATGTGGAAAACATTAATTTTGGTGTATATAACTTCATTTCATTGAACATTGACAACCCTTTCTTTTCTATTATTGTTAACAATCTCTATACTAAACAACTCAACAAAGCTTATATTTCTGATACTCTTGCGTCCTTTCTCGATCTACATCTCTCCATTGAAAATGGAGAAATGATAAAAAAACAAATATGACAAAATAGATGATTTTATTTTAAAATTGTTAATAGCCCCACTTTGATGAGGATGTTCCCCGAGCAACTTCTTATTGGGTCTATGTTTCTAACCGTATTTGTTTCTCTAGAGCTTGTAGACGGAGTTGAGGACTTTAACATTCGTAATATTTGTATAACTCAAAAAAGCTACTACACCAGGGCTACCATTACCATAAACTTCGAAACACGTGTGCAAAATGTTATTATCGTAACCCTTCGTAACCTTCTACGACAAGGATTAGCATAACTTAATTTCCATGATGACGTGATTTACAAACTAAGTTCCTTGGTCATAATCACTTTCACATACATTATATTTGTTTTATTTAACTTGTTAAAAGTTTATGAAAATAGGTTATGACCCTATCATTTTGCGGTTGACCCATTTACAGTTCACCACTACGTTTTCCTCTTTGACTGTGCGACGACCGGACATATATAGAACCTTATGATGACGTCTACCTAAATCCACAAAGGAGGGTAGTGTTTGATGTTTGTCAATACAGGTTGTCCTGTCTTACTATTAATGGTTTGCTCTCTCATTGCTCTGGCCTCTGCCAAATCACTGAGTACTTGGCGTTCTATAACACTTTTATATTCATGCATACATGAGCATTTATATGTTACATTGCCTATGAATGCTATTTGCAAGAGAATATAGCATGGTGGGATTCATTATGTATTGTACAGTTTTATTGGGATGACATCAGGGTAAGAGTGCGGTTTGGTGCACCATGGAACCTAGTTTAAACTCCAGCAGCCAGTTTGTTACAGACCGTTCCATGACAGTAGCCCTAATGTCAACCGTAATTGTTTGTTTAATTGAATTGAATTGGATTTTATAGTCGCACCAACAGCTAAGGTCATATGGCGACTTTCCAGCTTCCACTGGTGGAGGAAGACCCCAGGTGCCCCTCCGGGCAATTTTCGTGCACGGGCGGGCACCTGGGTAGAACCACCGACGTTCGCAAGCCAGCTGGATAGCTTCCTCAAATAAAGATTCCTAGGCCCCTGAGGGATCAAACCTGCAGCGGTGAGGGGCAAGTGATTTCAAGTCAGAGACGTTAACCACTCGGACGCCCCAATAATTTGTTTAAATGCGTGGGTTTGGTTGATTGTGTTCTGTGAAAGCTACATTTCCTGTTCGACTGTTATACCAGTATTCAACAAGATAAAACACATACTATGACATGCAAAATGCCACCATTAATACAGCAGAGCAGTGGGGTAAAACAAAGTTAATGTGAAGCGTATTTATTGGGTTTCATGTATCGAACTTCAGTATGTTTTAACCAATAGCGTGAAAAATAGATATTTTTTACGTGATGAAACATATTTAAAAGGGATGAATACCAGGATACGAATGGTGTTATCATGACGGCATTTGTATTCATACTTTTAAAGCTGTGTTGCTGAATTAAACACGCAAACAACGTCAAGTGCTCCTTAAACTTACTGATTACAGGAACAAACCTACGTTTGTAGAATGTATATTTATTATGTGACCTTCACATAGAACATAATACATGTAGATGACATTAGTTGAAACAAAACAGTTGTTTTGAATTTAGTTCCACGTTGTCCTTTACGACCAGGGTGACTATAAATACATATAGTAAAATGAATCGTTCTGAAGCAACAAGAAGGAAGACGCAGACTCGGTTTTATTGAGTCTGTTCATGAGAGGTAGTATAATATGCAACATCTCCCACGTCCCCTAGCACCGGCTTAAGCGATATAGCCACACTGATAAGTGCTACACACAATTATAATCATTTGCTGTCTTGTTTGTTAGATAATATGGCCTGGCGGGGATATCTTTATTAACACTGTCCCGTGTATTGGGCTGACAATTGAGCAAGCGTGAGGTCTGGTGCACCCTTGAACCTGGTTTAAACCCCATGTGGCCTTTTTTTGCCACCGACCGTTCCAAGCTGTAACCCAATTGTCAACCATTTTATGTTTGGGATGTCATATCTGTTATTCATATTTGTAGTTGTTGTTTGTTTCTGTGCGTGTTTGTGGTTGGCTGGTCCTTGAATCATTTCCTGTTCGATTTGTATATCTACTTTTACATTATGTTTTGCATTTGTTTTTCAGAGACTGAAAACAATTTTTCGGCCAGATATAAAACTGCCAGGCGGACGACCCGATGCGCCACCGCCATACTCCGAAGTATCTATGCATGTTTTAAACGATACAGCTGTACGGATATGAAGCTAATGATAGCCAACAATGTTTCATGGAAACTGATGATATTTAAATTACTAAGTTCAGGACGGATATCGATTGTTTTACGCGATTTATCGGACAGTGTCTGTTTTAGTTCTGTACGCGTATGCGGTATATCGACCAATGTCTGTTCTGGTATTGTAATCCTATTCGATTTATCGGACAAAGTGTTTCAATGTGCAATATAGAACTTTTAGAATATATATTTATAGGCGGTACGTGGATTCAGTTTGATGTGTTTCAAGATGGAATATATAACTTTTAGAATATATTTTTATCGGACAACATGTGGATTCAGTGTAATAGGATAATATAACTGTTAGACTATTTATTTATCGGACAGCATGTGCATTCAGTTAGTTTCAAGATGGAAAATATAACCTTTACACTATCTTTTTATCGGACAACATGTGGATGTAATTGTATATATATTACTTTCAGAATATCAAGCATGTCGGAAAATTTCCTTATATTGTAATTATGTATTTATGTAGGCTATCAAAGAATGACTGGTAAAAGGGCATGGGGCACCAACAAGAGTCCTTATGTAAGAAAATCGAGACGGAAAATCAAAATCATTCAAGGACGACAGTCAACCATAAACACACACAAACACAAACATAAACAAAGAACAAACTTAAAGATGAATTAAAGTGCAAATAAGACATCACAAACACTACAAAGGGTTGACAATAGGACTACCGCCTTGGAACGGTCAGTGGCAAGAAAGGCTACCGGGGTTTAAACAAGGTTCTAGGATGCACCAAACCTCACACCTACCCTACTCTCATCCCAATAAAACAGGACAGTGTAAATAAAGAAATCCCCGCCATGAACTATTCTCTAACCAACAAGGTAGCAATAATAGGCAATATAAGTAAAACACAAAGATGCTCGTGTATTTATAAATACAAAAAACGAATTCGAGATTATTTACATAACGACACGTGTTGATGCCCCATGCCTTGTTACCAGTTGGTACCAACCTTATAAATGTCCTATTGCTTTTTATCGCATTTTATTTGCAATCTTTATATTTCCGACTTCTATTCTCAGTTTAAAATAAATATTTTCTCATTAACTGAAAGACCGTGTTAGAAATCCAAGCTTGATATCAATGTTCAGTTAGAGCACAATAGTGCTGTGTTACCAGACTTTAGATATCAAAGTAAAATGCCCTAAAATGCGATAATATAGGTAAAGTAGTTATATATGTCTATTTTAGATAGTGTGAACTGTTTTTATCATACATTTTATAAGTATGTTATCTTTTATCGAATATAGAGTGTATTCTATTGTTTGGGGAGCTTGTTTAGTGCATGTCTTTTTGCCATTAGCAAGCAGTAGTAATAAAAAAAAAATCTGGAACTGGACTTTTATTGTTAAATAAAATACCTTACCGTTTAAATCCGAAAGTTGTTCTGATATGCCATTTTCTGCTACACATTTTATTTTGAAACATTTTTGTTCAGGGAATTTCTACCCCAGTTTGTGTTCAATATGATGGAAATACCACGAAGATAACCAAAACTATTTATCTCAAAAGAAACAGAAATGAGAGAGAGAAAAAAAACTCCTGTTCAACACGGATTTTAGATGGACAATCTATTTTTGCTGTTGTTGTAAAATCTCTATTTTTGAACTAATTCTCAAACGTGATTCATTTGTATTAATCACTAATTATCTTGTTTTGTTTTAGATATGTCATATAAAGACTATTAAATAACCCGTCGCAAATCGGCCATGTGGCTTTACACGTCCGAAAAAAATCATTGTGGTTGATATGTAAAACAGTCGTAAACACTGACATGCGGCAGAAAAGTACTCAGTATTGTAAATTTGACTAGCAGTTGTTTAACAATTACAAATCGGGAGAAATATATCAGAATATTATCAACCAAATAGTGCTAATTATAACAATTGCTCTTATATTTCGGCTTATAAAGCTTTTAGCAGTGTCCAACCATAAACATATTAATCACAAATTGACAAAACATACGCAAATATGTGAAGATAGTACAATAAAAATATACAAACGCGACCCTTTGAAGCGCACATTAAACTTAATATAGATGAAAGCAATACATATAAAAGAGTATGATAATGGACCTTTGGAAACGGCCGAGCACGACACATACGAAATATTGCAGTCTCAGTTTGATTGAGACTGTTCATGAGCGGTAGTGAAATATGCTAGCTACCACTCACGCCCTCTAGCCCCGGGTTGAGCAGAACTCAATATTCACAAAAATCAACAGTACAGAATGTTAACCATCCCGAAGAATATGCGGTGGATAAAGAAATATTTGTATCTTTATTTCATCCCCTATATCCAGCGGCGTATGGTCCCAGGATCTAATAAAATTGTCTGCCCCGAAGAGCGAAATAAACAAAAAGGAATTTAGTTGGGAGCAGCGGTTATGAAGCCTGCGTATCACAAGTAACAGCCAAAAGACTAAATTAAAAAGCAGACAACATATCCTATGAGTGGTTAAACAATACACAGAGCCTTTTATCGACCGGAGTAGTGGAACCACCGAATAGAAATTAAGTAAGAAAACAAAAGAAATTGAAAATGTACCACCGATAACTAAATATAAGTATCGGGCTCAGCGGTCTCCAAAGATCGAATGAATAACAGTACTGATTGCACGATCCATACATCTAGACATTATTTCACTCCCAGAATTGATGAATTCAGTAGTGCACACTGACAAAGTGATATGTGAAAATAACACAGAACGTATCGTAGGATAAACCATGCATATAAATAGGCTTAACTGTTATTCATTCCGATATTTGGAGATCGCTGAGGCCATATTTATTTAAATATATCGGTGGTACATTCTCAAATACTTGTGTTTTCTTACTTTAATTTCGAATATGTGGTTCCACTACTCCAGACTTTAAAGGCTATGAGTATTGTTTAATCACCCTTAGGATATGATGCCTGCTTTTGCATTTAGGCGTTTGACTGTTACTTGTTATACGCAGGCTTCATAACCTCTGCTCCCAACTAAATTTCATTTTGTTTATTTCTCCCATTGTTTTCTTGTTTAGGGCAAAACAGTTTGTTAGATACTGGGACCATACGCCGCTGGCCATGGAATGGCATGAAAACATCTCATTGAAGGTTCCGTGTTCACCGTCATATGCATACCATCTTCGGGATGGCTAACATTTCTGCACTAGTGACATTTTCAATATTGAGTTCTGCTCAACCCGGGGCTAAAGGGCGTAAATGGGCTAAACATGCAGTGCCTTGCAAGCGAAACAACGTTTAACAAGTTTAATAACGATTATATGAAAGTGATTATGACCTAAGATCTTACGAAGTTTTTAAATCGCGTCGCCATAGAAGTCAGGTCTTGATAGTCCTTTTCGCACAAGCTCTAGCAAAACGAATAAGTATATATACAAGTCGAGCAGGAAATGTAACATTCAAGGACCACAGTTAACCACCAACACGCACAGAAAAAGAACTACAAAGATGAATGAAGGGTAAGATATGACACCACAAACATAAAAGGGTTGACATTAGGGCTTCCGCCTTGCAACGGTCAGTGGCAAGAAAGGCCGCTGAGGGATTAAACCAGATTCTCAGGTCACCAAACCTCACTCTTACCCTATTCCCATCCCTAAAAGCGTATGAGAGTGGACCTTTGGAAACGACCGAACACGATAAATACGAAATATTGCAGTCTCGGTTTAGTTGAGACTGTTCATGAACGGTAGTGAAATATGCTTGCTACCGTTCACGCCCCTTAGCAGAACTCAATATCCATGTCTAGTGTATTCTGTGAATGCTACTCTTCCTGATGGACTTAAAACCTTTTCTTTTCTTATTTTGAGAATGTGCTTAGCTCCTTTGTTAAGCGTATACATAATTGGTATAACCAGTTAAACGGGTCAGTGTCATAGTATGTGATAGTATTGTGAAACTTGTATCCTCATTTCTATTGGCGTATTCTAAACGCGACCTTTGAATGAACGTTTTGCTGAGACCGTTTATATACTGAACAAAACAGAAACTTCCGCATTTTGGTCACCACAAAAACAAATTAAATCTACGTAAAATTACCGAATTTTGTCCGAGACAATATTCCCTATATGTTCCTTACAAAAAAAACACACAGAAAATAACACAATACAGATTATGTAGATGGCAGCGTGTTTTTAGGTTTACTGTGTTCTGTGAAAGCTGCATTTCTTTTCGACTTTTATACTTATTTTGATTATCAACAATCATCAAATTACCTCCCTTTAACATTTCCATATCATCCATAAAAGATTATTACTTGGCAAATTTGAAACTGTTTAATGAGATATTAAGTACTCACTTAAGTGTGCTTACAAACACAAACATTTTTTTATTAAAACGCTGTTTAACCTTTTATACGCCCTCAAAAATTGGCCTATGGAAATAACACCAAAAAAGTCGGACGTTTATTTTTTTGTTCAGTATATTTACATGGGTGAAGATATATTTTATTAACAAAACACTGTTTTGTATATAGTTTACATTCGTGCTTTTCTGTATCTTGCATCTTCGTGATAATAACTATAAATACTTTATGTAGGTCATAATGTATATAGATCTGGTATGTTACCATTTCAAGAGAAACAGACCAGTGGTGTTATGTAAAAATACCTTAAAAGCCGAAAATGCATTTATTTTTGTAAGAAAAATCCTCATTTCATAAGTCAGCTCCCGTTTTAACTATATCTCTAAGAATCCGTTTCAACGTGTATCGCAACTTATTTGAGACTTATAGTTTATTTTAAAATAGCCGAAACAAAAAAACACTTTTCGTTGTAAAAGAAGATGCAACAAGAAGTCATATCCAACAAATCTATTTTAAACAACAAATACGTGAAACATCATACACATTAAACAACAAATACGTGAAACATCATACACATTACACAACAAATACGTGAAACATCATACACATTACACAACAAATACGTGAAACATCATACACATTACACAACAAATACGTGAAACATCATACACATTACACAACAAATACGTGAAACATCATACACATTACACAACAAATACGTGAAACATCATACACATTACACAACAAATACGTGAAACATCATACACATTACACAACAAATACGTGAAACATCATACACATTACACAACAAATACGTGAAACATCATACACATTACACAACAAATACGTGAAACATCATACACATTACACAACAAATACGTGAAACATCATACACATTACACAACAAATACGTGAAACATCATACACATTACACAACAAATACGTGAAACATCATACACATTACAGAGTTAGCACTATGGTAACGGCCTTAGAAAGGTCTGCGGCAGAAACTGCCAAAGATGGTTCAATAAATACAGTAAAGGAGAGCCCCAGGAATGGTAATATAAGATGCAATACCTGTCACGCACACCGGCTGAAGAGGTATTCGACTTCTATTGGGTTGACAGTAAAGTGTGAGGTTTGGTGCACCCTAGAACCTGGTTTAAACCCCCAGCGGCCTTTTTTAACCACTGACCGTTCCAAGGCGGTAGCCCTATTGTCAACCCTTTTGTGTTTGTGATGTCTTATTTGACCTTTTATTCATCTTTAAATTTGTTCTTTGTTTCTGTGTGTGTTTGTGGTTGACTTGAATGATACATTTGTTGTTCGATTTTTATATCTATATTCAGTCATAGTGAATGGGCTCGATCAGTAAGTAATAGTAGATATAAAAGTCAAACAGGAAATGTAGCATTCAAGGACCAGTCACCCAAAGGCACGTATAGAAACAAACATCAATTACGAAGATGAATAAAAGGTAACTTATGACATCACAAACGTAAAAGAGTTGACAATAGGGCTACCGCATTGGAACGGTCAGTAGCATTATTAGGGGTGTGTGACTTTTACTGCCGGATACGACAAACGCTAGTGTGAATTTGAATACCTACAGTAAAGGTCATCCTACAGAAACAACGAACACAAACTAGGGATGCCTATTGTTAGAGAATATAGACTGAATTTAACATTTTATTGGGATGACACTATGTTATGGGTGAGATTTGGTGTACCCTTGAACCTGGTTAAACCCACAGCGGCTTTCTTGCCACTGACCGTTCCAAGGCGGTAACCCTATTGTCACTGACCGTTCCAAGGCGGTAACCCTATTGTCACTGACCGTTCCAAGGCGGTAACCCTATTGTCACTGACCGTTTCAAGGCGGTAACCCTATTGTCACTGACCGTTCCAAGGCGGTAACCCTATTGTCAATTACTTGTCTGTGTTGATGCCACGCTTCTTATTTACATATCAATTGTTGTAAGTGTTAATGCCTGTGTTTGGTTGATTGTGTTTTGTCAAAGCAACATTTCCTGTTCGACTTTTATACCTACTTTTATTGAGTGTGTTGATGAGAGGTTATACTAGATGCAATACCTCTCACGTCCCCTAGCACTGGCTTAAGTGGTATCATAGTGATTGGGTTAATGAGAGGTTATACTAGATGCAATACCTCTCACGTCCCCTAGCACTGGCTTAAGTGGTATCATAGTGATTGGGTTAATGAGGGGTTATACTAGATGCAATTCCTCTCACGTCCCCTAGCACTGGCTTAAGTGGTATCATAGTGATTGGGTTAATGAGAGGTTATACTAGATGCAATACCTCTCACGTCCCCTAGCACTGGCTTAAGTGGTATCATAGTGATTGGGTTAATGAGGGGTTATACTAGATGCAATTCCTCTCACGTCCCCTAGCACTGGCTTAAGTGGTATCATAGTGATTGGGTTAATGAGAGGTTATACTAGATGCAATACCTCTCACGCCCCCTAGCACTGGCTTAAGTGGTATCATAGTGATTGGGTTAATGAGGGGTTATACTAGATGCAATTCCTCTCACGTCCCCTAGCACTGGCTTAAGTGGTATCATAGTGATTGGGTTAATGAGAGGTTATACTAGATGCAATACCTCTCACGTCCCCTAGCACTGGCTTAAGTGGTATCATAGTGATTGGGTTAATGAGGGGTTATACTAGATGCAATTCCTCTCACGTCCCCTAGCACTGGCTTAAGTGGTATCATAGTGATTGGGTTAATGAGAGGTTATACTAGATGCAATACCTCTCACGCCCCCTAGCACTGGCTTAAGTGGTATCATAGTGATTGGGTTAATGAGGGGTTATACTAGATGCAATTCCTTTCACGTCCCCTAGCACTGGCTTAAGTGGTATCATAGTGATTGGGTTAATGAGAGGTTATACTAGATGCAATACCTCTCACGTCCCCTAGCACTGGCTTAAGTGGTATCATAGTGATTGGGTTAATGAGGGGTTATACTAGATGCAATTCCTCTCACGTCCCCTAGCACTGGCTTAAGTGGTATCATAGTGATTGGGTTAATGAGAGGTTATACTAGATGCAATACCTCTCACGCCCCCTAGCACTGGCTTAAGTGGTATCATAGTGATTGGGTTAATAAGGGGTTATACTAGATGCAATTCCTCTCACGTCCCCTAGCACTGGCTTAAGTGGTATCATAGTGATTGGGTTAATGAGAGGTTATACTAGATGCAATACCTCTCACGTCCCCTAGCACTGGCTTAAGTGGTATCATAGTGATTGGGTTAATGAGGGGTTATACTAGATGCAATTCCTCTCACGTCCCCTAGCACTGGCTTAAGCGGTATCATAGTGATTGGGTTAATGAGAGGTTATACTAGATGCAATACCTCTCACGCCCCCTAGCACTGGCTTAAGTGGTATCATAGTGATTGGGTTAATGAGGGGTTATACTAGATGCAATTCCTCTCACGTCCCCTAGCACTGGCTTAAGTGGTATCATAGTGATTGGGTTAATGAGAGGTTATACTAGATGCAATACCTCTCACGCCCCCTAGCACTGGCTTAAGTGGTATCATAGTGACTTGGTTAATGAGAGGTTACACTAGATACAATACCTCTCACTCCCCTAGCACTGGCTTAAGTGGTATCATAGTGATTTGGTTAATGAGAGGTTACTAGATGCAATACCTCTAACTCCCCTAACACTGGCTTATTTGGTGGTATCATAGTGATTGGGTTAATGAGAGCTTATACTAGATGCAATACCTCTCACGTCCCCTAGCACTTGCTTAAATGGTAGCATAGTGATTGGGTTAATGAGAGGTTAAACTAGATGCAATACCTCTCACTCCCCCAGCACCGCTCGAAGATGACAAAGGATATATAGGTTATAACCCTACCGAATTGAACAACGGGAATATTTTAAAACCGGACTATAGGGCGGGGTGGGAGGTGTGACAATTTAAAAACCGATTTTATAAATATAATCCCTGCTATGATATACTCATACACACTAGGCGGCACAACTAGTGGATATACACATGACTGAACTGGAGATGATCATGTATATATGAAGATAAAGAAAAACGTAGAAAAGCATCAGTAACAGACTCAATTGCTTGGCATAAGCCACAACAAGCGAATAAGCCGTTCTGGGTACAAGACAGGATTGAAGATAAACGTTAACGTCCTTAACGAAGTGTGTTTTCTTCTTATTTGTTTCTCTAAGTTCCGCAGTAAATTCCCCAGTTTTCCATAGATTTGGTGTACACTCGCATAGCTGGTAGACATTTTAGCACCGAAGGAAATTACATTACGAGTTTCTGTCGCCGTTGAAAATGTAGATATAAAAATCGAACAGGAAAGGCAGCATTCAAGGACGACAGTCAACCACAAACACACAAAGAAACAAAGAATAAATTTAAAAATAAATAAAAGGCCAAATAAGACATCACAAACACAAAAGGGTTGACAATAGGGCGGTCAGTGGCAAAAAAGGCCGCTGGGAGTTTAGTCATAGTTACGCGCGTGTGCATTTGCTACAAGGCATACTCATTCAGTATATATAAACTCGAGTGTAGTTTACACTGTAACCTTGTCTGATTCAGCTGCTCTTATATGGGTTTTATATCTGTCTATGGTTAACAGACTGTGACTCATGTAAGTGGCAAGAAGCATGCTTTACAACTTGAATTCCTAGAGAACTCGTCTGAAAAACTTGAATGGTATAAACACATATTTTATAATGTTGAAAGGTTACAATTTCACATGCGGAAATCACGTTTTCGCAAACCAGTCTACTGCAATGTAGCATGTAATCATTACAATTATATGTATATTAGCGAAGGAAATATTCACAAGCCTCACTAGCCCAATTGATAGTGGCGCCGTGTTAATGCCGAGGAAGGTAGGGTTCAAGCCTGCTGATTTCCCTGTTTTTATGTGTGTGTTTTTAATTTTCTTTGGGTTTCATTATTGCTGATGGTAAGGTAGCAACAGTCCTTTACAGTTTTCACGTTGATAACGTAATCTTATAATTATACATGGTAACAGTGAACAGTTTATATGAATCTTATAATTATACATGGTAACAGTGAACAGTTTATATGTGTTTAATGCACACTCTAACACACACGTATCCCTTACATGTGAACAATTGTATTTCTGTGCTGATGTGTACCCCTAGCACGTCGTGTTACAAGGTAATTGTAATCAATATGTAAGGCATGTCAAGGTATTTGAACAGAAAGAAGCGAGGTCGCCCACATTGATTTAAAATGCTTGGTAGGAAGAACTGATGTTAAAAATCGGGAAGAATGTAAGAAAAAACGGTCGTGGCGTGTTTATGTCTCTGTGACAACATTTTTTTTTTCAATATTGTTTTAACACCCGTGACTTGATATATTATTATGTTAACTTCTTGTCTCTCGGCAGCTATTTTACGCTTGCGTAAAACCTTGCTTGTAAAGTATTCATACACGTTGCAATAAATCAGTACAGTATGGTCGGGTCCCTCTCCTGTATTTATATTGCAGTGTATCATCATCACTGCTACATATCCAAACTATACTCATATACTAGAAGTTGCCATTGAATGAACAATATATGAACTTCCACCGATGTGTAGGCTATGTTTTATTAAATATAAATGAAAATACTGAATAGTATTGAATACTTAACATAAAAAGATTATATGAACGTTAAAATAGTCAGTGCCAATAAAAGTAACATTAAGAGATTAAGCGACCGAAACCACCGCAGTCATTTTTTTCCATCTATTTCTTTACCTGATATAGAGCATTCTACATGACCTAGATGAACAAATCTCATTGGCAAATAATGTAGGACAACATCTGATGATGATTGCACTTTGAAACGACTCCAAGTTTGACACCTAGAGGGAAAATGAATTATCATGTTATGTTCTACTCTTGTTTCGGTACCTACAATTTGACACAATTGGCAAACATACAATTCAAAATAGTCGGAACTACGTTCTAGGTTTCTTTACATTCTGGAGCAATTACTTTGATGCAAATGATGATAAAGAGGTATAGCTATCAATCAAGTGGCAAAAACATGTTCTCGTGTGAAATGCGAGAACCATGTGAAAACAGCGATAGTGTAGTATTCTAATTGCACACAGTGGGTAAACTATGATCGCGTTGAACCAGTTATAACTGCTTTTAAACATTTATCAAGCAAAATATACTTCGCCGCTTTCGTTCGTCAGTTAATCTATCAGAGTTTGGATCTTGGATGATATTGAGAAGTCTAGATTTTACTTTCCTGGAAATAAATGCTCAATCATAAAGTAAAAATATTATCTTTAGAATTATCGGAGTTCAACTTTATGGAGTGTATCCGCCATTATACAGGACAATATTAATATGAAAACGTATGGATAACAATATGTACGTTTTTTGTTTTAATCATATAAACATATAAATACGAATAACAGCGCAGTGTTACCTCGTGCATTAGATATTCAATAAATAATATTAGAATTTAAGATGGAAATAGAAATGAAAGAGCCGCCTATGGCTGGTTTACAAACACGTAACGTTGACGCTGAGTTCACATACAACAACCAACGTATGCCATTGATGAAACCTGCGCAGACTGACGTCAAGCCGAAAACAATGGAATCTAACCTGTCCGCGGTACCGACACCGGCGGTACAAGCACGTGACCTATGGGACGGGAAGATAGAGTTTATATTGTCGTGTGTAGGACAATGTGTAGGTCTAGGCAATGTAACTAGATTCCCGTATCTTTGCTACAAAAATGGAGGTGGTAAGTAGGCCAGATATATACATGTATAAGAAGTTGTTGTTTTTTAATAAAAGAGAAAGCTCAAATTCACATCCCCTGCAAAAATATTGCATATATTAGCTTCATGATTGTAGAATATGAAATACTATTCCGTTTTAAGGAACGAATGACGCCCATCATCATTAGCAGCCCCCTACATATGTTATCTAACGCAGAAATAATCTCCTTTTACGACTCTGACTGGGAGCTCGACTAGTAAGAAATTATCGATTCTTACGTATTGTATACAGTACTGGTTATACGCAGGAAAATGTGGATGGTTTGCCTCCATCAGGAACAATTCGACTGTCATATATGGCCTTAAATATGCTGAAAATGACGTAAAACACCATTCAACCAACCATCCTTTTACTGAAAATAAAACCGAAATGCGCAGTCATTTGGTTTTGGCATTGCAAACATACGCTAACATTGTAAACTAATAAAAAGTTTCAACATTGTAAAGATAGAATCAAATGACAATTTGCGTTTTAAAAATCATGGAAACATTTGCGAAGTCATTTCAGGAATGCATTGCGTATTACAATAAATATATTACATATACAGATTACAAGATGATACAGAAGTCAACAAACAATGTAGCACTCACAGAAATTACATGGATGCCGATATCTAAACAATGATATTAGAATTAGAACTGAAAAAAAGAAATATGAAATCGGTCTTTGAAATAAATAAACAAATGGCAGGGGAAAACGCCAGATACTTAGAATACTTTAAATAATTAACGGGCCGAAAATGACCCGAACATATATATCACATGTATATACACTGAACACAATTTCTAAGTATCAACTTTTGTAGCTTAACTAATTTTCTTATTTTAAATATATTTAAGAATAGATATATGATAAGTATTTTGTTTTGAGCCATAGTCCTTCCTTTATATGAAAACATGAAATGTACTGATAAAACACATAACATGATCAAAGATCGCTTAAAGATATAAAATTCTTAAAATTGGTATGAAATAATAGAAAAAAACACACAAATTTGATCCATTTTTCGCAGATTCTCCGTCTATAAAAAAAATGGATAATTTTAAATTACCTCCCTTTAAATTGAATATTGTTTGAAATTCAAGTAACTGTAATTCAGCGTTAACATTAAATATTTCGAAAATTTCTTTTGCAAACGCATTTGTAGTGGTAATGCTAGTACATGATGTCAAAATAATTTTAACTGGCAATATTTTAGAATTAGGAACATCGAAAGCTTCACATATTCGAAGTACTTAATAAAACTCTATATACCTAGTTGTATAAGTGTTATAACTTATTTCTAAGAAAACACATTGACTTAAAAGTTTTAAAATATATTCATGCAATTTACACTCGTTATTTTGCAGTTGAACAGTATCTCTAATCAAGCTCAAAATAGGTTCTTAGGTTGGTACTTAGCAATTTGGTTTAGTGTAAATAAGAACTGAAAAATGATTATGTTCCAAAATATTTTTAAAATGACTCTATCATGTGTGCGTCTTTTGTGGATCCAGTGTGTTTTAAAAGATGCTCTGTTAAATGTATGATATATATACTGAAAGGAAAAAGAAACGCGACACGGGAATTTCCGCTATATATTGTATGTACAGTATGCTGCTGTTAATCGAATGGTACATGGCTACGTAAGATCTTTCCTTTCGGAAAAAAGATTAAAACAACACGTAACACAGCAAATAGTATTCCTGCAAAGTTTCATTATTGACAGAGTACGCGTTTGTTTTTGTTGTTCTTTGTATGTTTGTGTTGTTATTGTTGTTGTTGTTGTTGTTGTTGTTATTTTGGCGTTTTGAATAAAGAATGCGATAAGCGCTTATATGATTCGTATGGATTTTTTTTTATTGATTTATTTTTGTTTACTGCGATCCTTGAATTCTACATTTTCTGTTCGACTTTGATGTCTCCTTTTTTTCTGTTTAACTGCTGGTTTTGTTCCTGAGGACAATCTGTAAACTAGTAAAAGTATTTTGAGACTATATCAAAATATTCATTGCTGATGCTTTGCAGATGTTTTGAATCTAGATACAGAAATACTCAAGATAAATACAGTAGATAATGTACTCAAGATAAATACAGTAGATAATGTAAGCGGATATCCTATGTAGCGTTTGATTTCAATTAGGACATATTAAGATAAACTAATATTCATTGTCTGTAGCAGTACAAGCAGTAAAACATATGTAAATGTATATTATGTTCGATTAAATAGTAACATTACAAGCCGAGTCTTTACGTTTATGTCCGTATGTCGTAAGGACAGCAATATCCGATGTATTAGACATATTATTGTTATAAATAGTACGAGAGGTGTTCAACTTATATTTAAACACTTTTATTGTGTAACTGAATCAACTATCTTGAAATTCTCGCCGAATATGTTGATTGTTATGTCAAGTCTAATGATTCCTTCGATATGAAACATTATGACATGCACTATTATGTGCTTCCTAATGTTGCTGCATCCGCATTTTTGAAAATGGGTAGAGAATGACATTTTGAAGCAAAAATCGTCAATTATAAAAATAACTGCAATACAAATTTTAACACAAATGCTTTTAAAATATCGTTAAAGGTTATAGTAATCCGATATGTCCATGCCTGAACGTGTAATATGCATTTTGTTTTAATTTGTCGATTTTCAAGATGTTAGCGAAAATTAACATGAAATTCAACTATGAAACTGACTAAATTTACGAAAGCTTCTAGTTCAAAACATTAACTGCAGGCATTTGCGTGATTTCCTCCGCTATAAAAAACATGTTTCATAAGTTTCTCAAAGGAAAAGATAGAAAAATATATAACTTAAAATTTAGGGGCAGAACACATACATTTGCAAATAATGATAAAAATAATATATTTCTTTACCAAAGATATCTTTATAAGGTATATGATATACATATATGATATACATTAACAATAACTGCTCATTTTTTTATATCACAAAATATGATTAAAATAGTTATTTTGGTTAACTTATAAAATTATCAGTAACATCAGAGCAAATTTTCCTATTATCTGTCAATGTTTTAATATTGCGATAAAAAGTCGAGCTTTTAATTCAGCATCTATATTGTTGTCTTAAAATAAAGCATACGATCATATTTAAATTATAAACACAGGTTTAAACAATTATGATATGCATTTAGTGCAATTATTTGGTTTAAGGTAAAACTCCACGGCAACAGCAACATATAGGTTTAAAATTAGAAAATGGTGTACACCTTATTCAAGTAATTTAAAAAGAACCACGTGAAATTGAATATTATTTTTAAATGCATACGTTCTAAATGACAGTTTCACATCATTAAATCACGTATTTTTTTATGACAATCACTTCCGCTGAAAAAACCCATCTTAAACAAAAGTGTTCATTTATAAGTTGAACACCTCTCTTATTCCATATATGTTCTTACGGATAACCAAATTAAATGCATTAGACATATAAGTTTAGCCATATAAATATAGATATAGTTTCAGATATAATAAAACAGATGAAAATAGACAATTACTTGTTAAAGCACGTTCTGAGTATAAAAACATATTAAAGCGCTGCAGAAGGGTTTACAATGATAATCAAACTCATATTCTTGGAAGAAATAAAACAAAAACTGCCAAACTGTACTGGAACATGCTTAAAGATACTTCTCATGTTAAACATCCAAATATACCATTGTCGAAGTTTGAAGAATATTTTAAAGCTGTTAATAATCCCGATGATCACTTTTTTAATCCAGATGATGATGTTTTATATTTCAACGAACGTTTTGTAAACGAAGAGTTTGATATTATGTTTAAAGAATTAGATGTAGTTATATCAACTGATGAAATCTTAAAGTCTATTAAGCAGTTAAAAAATGGTAAATGTGCCGGACCCGGTAATTATTTGAATGAATATTTTATAAATGGCACTTACAGATTAATGCCATTTTTGTTTTCATTGTTTAACTCTATATTAGATAATGGTATTTTCCCAAGTACCTGGTCTGAAGGATATATCATACCTTTACATAAGAAAGGAGCCATTGACGATCCTACTAATTATCGTGGTATAACACTGCTAAGTGTTTTAGGTAAATTATTTACAAGAATATTAAATAATCGATTGAACGATTGGGCCGAAAATTACAATGTTTATTTGGAAGCACAGGCCGGGTTTCGAAGGGGAATGGGTACCACAGATAATATATTCGTACTGCATGGTTTGATTACACACATTATTAACACTGGTAAAAAATTATATTGTAGTTTTATAGATTTTAGCAATGCTTTCGATTATGTAGAAAGGAACACTTTATGGACTAAGTTAATTACATTTGGTGTAAGAGGTAAGATCCTTACAGTCATCAAAAGTATGTATGAAAATATTAAAACACGTGTACAATTTGATAATATGTTAAGCAATGATTTTTCATGTATGTTAGGTGTGAGGCAAGGCGAATGTTTATCGCCGTTTCTGTTTTCAATGTTTCTAAATGACATTGAAGAACATTTTATATTGAACAATTGTGATGGTGTTGATACTTATATGACCAAACTATTTTTGCTGTTATACGCTGACGATATTGTGATATTTTCAGAATCATCAATTGGTTTACAGAAAGGGTTAGATATTTTAGCAATTTTCTGTACAAAATGGAAACTTAAGGTTAATGTTAACAAAACAAAAATAATTATATTTAGAAAAGCTGGACTTTTACCCAGAAATCTTGTTTTCATGTTCAATAACTCTCCAGTTGAAATCGTTAAATCTTTGACCTATCTTGGCATTGTCTTTAGTCAAGGTGGCTCCTTTAATGAAACACAATTAAGTTTAGCTGGTAAAGCACAGAAAGCAATATTTAAGTTAAACAAATTTACAGATATTTCTGTGTCACACAGATTAGATTTATTTGATAAACTTGTGTTACCCATTTTATGTTATGGCTCCGAAGTTTGGGGATTTCAAAGTTCAGATAATATTGAGAGAATACACACTATTTATTGTAAAAAAAATTTACGTGTTAAACGTTCTACTCAAAATGACTTTGTATATGGTATTCTTGGCAGATTTAGCATTAAGGATATTAGATATATTAGAATAATTAAATTTTGGTTGAAAATTGTTAACACTAACGACCAAAAGTATTGTAAACTTATGTATAATATGCTTAAAATAGATGCTGATTTATACCCAAATAAAGTATCTTGGGTTACACGTGTACAAGATTTATTATCAAGGTTAGGGTTTCATGATGTTTGGCTGCAACAAAATGTTGGCAATAAACATGTTTTCTTAAGTATATTTAAACAACGTTTATATGATAATAGCTTACAAACGTGGCAAACTCGTATATATAATTCAACCAGAGCTGTATTATTTAGAGAAGTTGTTACATTTGGTACTCAACATTTTCTTAGTACTCTTAATATACCTAAATTTAGAATCGCTATGACGAGACTTATTGTTTCTTCTCATAATTTGTGTATAGAATCTGGCAGATGGCAAAGACCGAGAATGCAGGTCGAAAACAGATTATGTACTGTTTGTCAAAAAATAGAGGACGAATATCATTTTTTATTAGAATGCTTACTGTATAATGATTTGCGTAAAACGTATATAAACCGCTTCTACTGGACTAGACCAAGCATGTATAAATTAAAATTACTGTTCGAAACTCAAAATCAAAATGTAAAAAAGAAATTAAGTGTTTACATCTTCAAAGCATTTGAACTCAGAAAAATATAACATTCATAGTATCATTTGTTGAATAATCTCAGATTGTTACATGTCCGTATACACAGTTAAAACGTTTTACCTTTTACTTTTGTACACTGATCATAATTATGTTTTTTGTGTGATTTTGTTTTGTTTTTGAAGAACTTTGGAAATCAAATAAATAGTAGAGAGCATTGTGGTATTTACAAACAAAAACGGCTATCACCTATCGTTGATTATACTGTAATATAAACTATATATGATAGTATAGATAGTAGAATATCAATACAGATTATCTTCATAGTGGCAATATAATTTGAAAGGCTGTTTCTCACCTTCTACGTTTATTTCTTCTCCGCTTATTTTCTGTCATAAATTGTGTATATAGCATATATTCATATTACTAAAAATGCTGTTTGTTAACTTGCTATGTCAATTGCTGGTATGAATGTAAACTATGTCTCACGGGCCTCTGGCCTATTGATTGATGAATAAAGTCTTCTTCTTATAAAAATCGAACAGCAAAAGCAGCATTCAAGGATGACAGTAAACCACAAACACACACAGAAACAAAGAACAAATTTAAAGTTGAATAAAAGGCCAAATAAGACATCACAAACACAAAAGGGTTGACAATAGGGCTACCGCCTTGGAACGGTCTGTGGCTAAAAAAGGCCAGGTTAAACCAGGTTCTAGGGTGTACCAAACGTCACACTTACCCTACTGTCAACCCACTAAAACGGGACAGTGCAAATAAAGAAATCCCCACCATGAATTATTCTCTAACCAACAAGGCAGCCTTAATTGGCAATATAAGTAAAACACAAAGATGCTCGTGTATATTTAAATACAAAAAAAAATAGCGGAAGGAAGACACAAAGAAGGTATTCAATGACTTGGCAGAAGCCAGAGAAACAAGAGAATAAACCGTTGAGGGCACGACAAGACAATACTGCAGACAAACACCAAACGTCACCGTCCTTTTGGGCTTGCTTTAGGTAGACGTCATCATAGGGTCCACAGCCTGTTCGGTCATCGCACAATCAAAGAGGAAAGCATAGTAGCGAACTGTACCAAGCATGCAGTAAGATGAATATTCTGGTGGTAACATACAATACATACTGAAAAGGAGATCCCGTGGAAGCAACACACACAAACAAGAGAGTTAAGTAGCAGACTCATATTTATTGAGTCTGTTTATGAGAGGTAATACTATTTGCAACATCATGACTTCGAAAGGACAACACACATCACACAACGTGTTCAAGTAGATACATAATAATAATAATAATAATAACAATAACAATAACAATAATAATAATAATAATAACAATAATAAATATCTGGCGAGTTATCGCACAATCAAAGAGGAAAACATAATGAAAACATAGTGACAAACGGTGTATGGGTCAACCGCTTAACATTCAGCGCGTTACAATAAGTATTGAAAAAGAGAATATTCTTAAATTACATATATATTTAAAGAGTAGATTGGGGGTACTGGAATAAAATTGTGCGTGCGATTTAAAATTGTTTTAACACAATTGTCATTTTCTCTGGTGGTGGTGGTGGTGGTAGTAGTGGTGGTGGTAGTAGTAGTAGTAGTAGTAGTAGTAGTAGTAGTAGTAGTAGTAGTGGTAGTAGTAGTAGTGGTAGTAGTAGTAGTAGTAGTAGTAGCAGTAGAAGTAGTAGTAGTAGTAGCAGCAGTAGTAGTAGTAGTAGTACTAGTAGTAGTAGTAGTAGTAGTAGTAGTAGTAGTAGTAGTAGTATTGGTAGTGGTAATGGTAGTGGTAGTAGTGGTAGTAGTGGTAGTAGTAGTAGTGGTAGTGGTAGTGGTAGTAGTGGTAGTGGTAGTGGTAGTTTTAGTAGTAGTAGTAGTAGTAGTAGTAGTAGTAGTAGTGGTAGTAGTATTAGTAGTAGAATTAGTAGTAGTACACGTGCATTCCATGATTGTGTATTAACAAGTGTACCAACTTGTTAGTTAGCGAAGTGTAGGCTAGCATTCACCATGTGGCTCTAGAGATCCTTGCTCGCTAAATACGAACAAAAACAGTCTTACTGAAAAGATAGTGGTATAAATATCATTTCTATTATAAATTAAATGATGCTACAAGTATATTTCCTTCATCCCTTTTAACATTATCTCATGATAAGGTTGAAATATGCTGTACTTTTATAGCATGCGACAATGATTCATTCTAAAAATCTCTCAAACTATATAAAGTAATGTGATCAGTCTCCCCGTGCTACGAGCCAATAGTGTTATTTTACTGGTCCTTTGGGACCAACGAGCCCAATCTCTGTGGCTCTGAAGTAGTATAAAGTAGTACAGCTTATACTGGTGCTACAGGGCAAGAGAGGTGCTACTTCTTACATTACCTCGCATGAACATATGCAATAAAATCGAGTCTGCTACTTTATTATCATCTTTGTTGTGGTATGGCGTCCGTGGCCGAGTGGCTAGAGTCTCTGACTTGAAATCACTTGCTCCTCACCGCTGTGGGTTCGATCACTCATGGGCCTAAGAATTTTTATGTGAGGAAGCTATTCAGCTTGTCTGCGGAACGTCGGTGTTTCTACCCAGGTACACGAAAATTGCCCGGAGGGGAACCTGGGATCTTCCTCCACCAATGGAAGCTGGAAAATTGACATATGACCTTAGCTGTTGGTGCGACTTAATAATCCTATTCAATTCAATTGTTGCTTCAAAAGGATCTCCCTTATCAGTATGTGTTCACATGTGTGTTTGATATGTAGGGATTGTGCGAAACGTGGTTCAGATAGAGATAAGATTATGTCAATCAGTTGTTACAAGTGATGTGATATGTGACGCGCGTTGCCTTGTTCAATAAAACTACATCGAGTTTTCAGAGAAATATACGTTTTCCCCGTTATTTCCTCAAGTTAACGCCAATGTTATATATTTCTGTACAATTATTTTTCAGGTGCATTCTTGATTCCATACCTGTTCACGATGTGTTTTGCTGGTGTGCCCATGTACTTCCTGGAGTTATCCCTGGGTCAGTGGCTTAGTACAGGAGGCATCGGAGTCTGGAAGATATCACCGGCATTTAAAGGTAACATATATAATACAGGGTATGCTGAGTATCACTCAAATATGAGAAAAAATAAGTTTTCACAATCCAGTTTGTTGATCTGAAATATTTCTATAATTGTAATAAATGTAATCTAACGCAGTAAAATGTATATTAGTGCTAAGGAATCTTATTATGTAGCACATTTATTATAATGAGACATCAGTTGTGGGATGTCTTTAAAATGTTCGAATGGGAATAGCTCTTCGCAACGCTTTAGTAGATTTCAAACTATCCCACTGACCGTTACAATGAGGTACCACTGTCAACTATTTTGTGTTTCTCGTGTGTCATACTTTGTTTCGATTTTGCTGTGTGGCGGCCGTAAAAAGTCGCCCCGCCTACAAATCAGTAGTGTTATTATTTACTGGTCCTTTGGGATCATCAAGCCCATTCTGTGTTGCTTTAAAGTAGAATATCGCTTAAGCCGGTGCTAGGAGGCGTGAGAGGTGTTGCATCTTATAATTACCTATCATGAACAGACTCAATAAAACCGAGTCTGCTACTTTTCTGTCCTGTTTGTGTTTGTTGCTTCCAAGGGATCACATTTTCAGTTTTTATATTCCTTATGATTGTTTTTTATTTTGAATGCGTGTCTAAAGTTTACGTTGTTCTGTTAAGGCTACATTTCATTTAGTTTTTATACCTGCTTTTATATATATTAACTTATAGTATGCCCTTCTCATTCCACAGGTGTTGGTTATGCGGCGGCAGTAATGGCGGCGTGGTTAAACATCTATTACGTCGTGATCCTGGCCTGGGCCTTTTTCTACCTGTGCTCGTCATTTACTGCCACACTGCCCTTTTCCTCTTGTACCAATGCATGGAACACAGACAAGTGTATGTCTGCTTACGACAAGGAACATATCCCTTACAAATGTTCTAATGTATCATACTCATTTGTGGTGAGTACCATTCTTAACATATCCCTTACAAGTGTTTCAATATTGTTTAAATATGGCAAGGAATACATCCATTACAGGTCTGGCTGTGGCTGCAATAAAACGGATCCATTTCTGTTTTTGATGGGATTGTTCCTTTATGGTGAGTATCTTTACAAGTAAATGATCCTCTATAGTTGTTTTGATTAGACTGTTTGTTTGCGGTTAGTATTTCTGGTAACATCTTAGCAAGCATTCAAATAACGAAGTGTGTGTTCGAGCTTAGACTCATTTTAACCCTTTCGCCGCCAAATTTCAAATGTCGTCCGCAAAATATTGATTCAAACATATATGTTACATATAAAGTGGTATGGAAAACCTTCTTAATGAGTTGCGAACAGTGTAAACACTGATCACCCTGCACATAGAGTGCATGTTGATATTGGTCTCAAAGTGTCTTAAAATCATTGTGTTTAACTGTGGCATCGAAAGGATTAAGGCGGTCCTTATTAATGCAATAAGAGAGGTGAATCAGGATGTTTCCATTTCTATGTTCCAGGTGAATAAGACCGAGTATAACAACGTGAGCAGCCTGTTCGGCAACATGACGGGGTTCACGTGTAGGCAGTTCTATGACGGCAGCAAACACGAGACGCCAGTCAGGGAGTATTGGGAGTAGGTTCATATTATGACGTAATTTAACTGCACTGTACTCAACTCTCTTCTATGATCTCTTTAATTTGATAAAAAAAACATGGAATGTATCAAAACAGTACTGTCAACTTTAATAAAATCGTGAGGTACATCTTAAATGATTCTTTGAGTTTAATCGTTAAGTTATCTTCTCATTATATGGATTTGCAGATTCAATGTAGATTTCCGGGACTTTACAAGCTTATACATATCAGATGGAGTAAACTATGAATCTAATATCGATGATTTATATTTAAGCAACTGTTTTGAATACAAAAGTGGAAATATGGGATTGCCACATGGTTAAAAAGACAGAAAGCGATTGTTAAGATGTATACGAGTACATGTGTAATATATAATCAGCTGCATAAGAAACTGGACACTTTGAACATTTTACTTTACACCCTATCCTCTGTATCAAGCGACAGTCCCCTTATGATTCGACTTATTGAAAAACAAATGATCACTTGATATTGGCAATGGAATGATAAAAAACGTTGGTACCATACATGGCATATTCATTTTGGAGTTTGTCAATTTAATTCTAAAAACACTTTATACAATTAAATCTAAACAAAACTCAGAGTCCACTTTCTTTTGCAACTGATCGAGTATATTATAGACAGAAGGTATAAATACCATATATCCATATCAGCGTATTATTTCCCAAGTAATTGTAATCTATATGAAAACGTTAGGTCGTCTGAATAACTGACATAATGACTACTGAGTAAAACAGGACAGTGGCTTACAAACGTCAACCATACTTATGAAGAAAATACATCTGCATTTGAAATAAATAAAGAAAAAGGAATCTCTTGTTGGAAGCAACAAGATCAAAAGAGATATGCAGGAGACTCGCTTTTTTTCAAAAAATATAAAAGTAAGTTAAGAACTATACTGCGACATTGACTGTCGCATTGACATTGACCTGACTTCTATGGTGGCGTGATTAGATCCTTGACCATGACCACGTATGTACAATCTTTATCAAACTTGTTAAAAAGTTCAATCAAAAGAGGTTATGAAACTATCATTTTACAACGCACTGTATGTTTAGTGGTTGACCCATTTACAGTTCGCCACTATGCTTTCGTCTTTGACTGTGCGACAACAGGACAGATTGTGGACCAATGGTCATCACCAATGGTGTATTCTCTAGTTGGTCTGGTTTCTGTCAAGTCATTGAGTATTTGCTTTGTGGCTTTCTGTTGTTTTATATGTATAACCATACATGCATGGTCATCTTTGTTTTATACTATTGTATGTGACACCACAAACACGGCGAATATATCCTCTAACAACACCACAAACACAGAGGTTATATCCTCTAACAACACCACAAACAACAACACCAAAAACACGGCGGTTATATCCTCTAACAACACCACAAACACGGCGGTTATATCCTCTAACAACACCACAAACACAGCGGTTATATCATCTAACAACACCACAAACACAGAGGTTATATCCTCTAACAACACCACAAACACGGAGGTTATATCATCTAACAACACCACAAACACAGAGGTTATATCCTCTAACAACACCACAAACACAGAGGTTATATCCTCTAACAACACCACAAACACGGCGGTTATATCCTCTAACAACACCACAAACACAGCGGTTATATCCTCTAACAACACCACAAACACAGAGGTTTTATCCTCTAACAACACCACAAACACGGCGGTTATATCCTCTAACAACACCACAAACACGGCGGATTATCCTCTAACAACACCACAAACACGGCGGTTATATCCTCTAACAACACCACAAACACAGAGGTTATATCCTCTAACAACACCACAAACACGGAGGTTATATCATCTAACAACACCACAAACACAGAGGTTATATCCTCTAACAACACCACAAACACGGCGGTTATATCCTCTAACAACACCACAAACACGACGGTTATATCCTCTAACAACACCACAAATACGGAGGTTATATCATCTAACAACACCACAAACACGGCCGTTATAACCTCTAACAACACCACAAACACGGAGGTTATATCCTCTAACAACACCACAAACACGGCGGTTATATCCTCTAACAACACCACAAACACGGAGGTTATATCCTCTAACAACACCACAAACACAGCGGTTATATCCTCTAACAACACCACAAACACGGCGGTTATATCCTCTAACAACACCACAAACACAGAGGTTATATCCTCTAACAACACCACAAACACGGCGGTTATATCCTCTAACAACACCACAAACACAGAGGTTGTATCCTCTAACAACACCACAAACACGGAGGTTATATCCTCTAACAACACCACAAACACGGAGGTTATATCCTCTAACAACACCACAAACACGGCGGTTATATCCTCTAACAACACCACAAACACAGCGGTTATATCCTCTAACAACATCACAAACACAGCGGTTATATACTCTTAAAACATCACAAACACAGCGGTTATATCCTCTAACATCAACACAAACAGAGCGGTTACATACTCCAACAACATCACAAACACAACGGTTATATACTCTAACACCACAAACACAGCGGTTATATCCTCTAACAACACCACAAACACAGCGGTTATATCCTCTAACAACACCACAAACACAGAGATTATATCCTCTAACAACACTACGAACACAGAGGTTATATCATCTAACAACACCACAAACACAGCGGTTATATCCTCTAACAACACCACAAACACAGCGGTTATATACTCTAACAACAACACAAACACAGCGGTTATATCCTCTAACAACACCACAAACACAGCGGTTATATCCTCTAACAACACCACAAACACAGCGGTTATATACTCTAACAACAACACAAACACAGCGGTTATATCCTCTAACAACACCACAAACACAGCGGTTATATCCTCTAACAAAATCACAAACACAGCGGTTATATACTCTAACACCACAAACAAAGTGGTTATATCCTCTAACAACACCACAATCAGAGGTTATATCCTCTAACAACACTACGAACACAGAGGTTATATCATCTAACAACACCACAAACACAGCGGTTATATCCTCTAACAACACCACAAACACAGCGGTTATATACTCTAACAACAACAAAAACACAGCGGTTATATTCTCTAACACCACAAACAAAGTGGTTATATCCTCTAACAACACCACAATCAGAGGTTATATCCTCTAACAACTCCAAAAACACAGCGGTTATATCCTCTAACACCACCACAATCAGAGGTTATATCCTCTAACAACAACACAAACACAGATGTTATATCCTCTAACAACACCACAATCATGGCGGTTATGTTTTCTAACAACACCACAAACACAGCGGTTATGTCCTGTAACAACACCAACACAAACGCATTATATATCCTCTAACAAACACCACAAACACAGCGGTTATATCCTTTAACAACACCACCACAAACACAGCGGTTATGTCCTGTAACAACACCAACACAAACGCAGTGGTTATATCCTCTAACAAACACCAAAAACACAGCGGTTATATCCTTTAACAACATCACCACAAACACAGCGGTTATATCCTCTAACAACACCATAAACACAGAGGTTATATCCTCTAACCACATCGCAAACACAGCGGTTATATATTCTAACATCCCCACAAACACAGAGGTTCTATCCTTTAACAACACTACCACAAACACAGCGGTTATATCCTCTAACAACACCACAAACACAGAGGTTATATCCTCTAACCACATCACAAACACAGCGGTTATATCTTCTAACATCACCACAAACACAGCGGTTATATCCTTTAACAACACCACCACAAACACAGCGGTTATATCCTCTAACAACACCACAAACACAGAGGTTATATCCTCTCTAACCACATCACAAACACAGCGGTTATATCTTCTAACATCACCACAAACACAGTGGTTATATCCTGTAAAAACACCACCACAAACACAGCGGTTATATCTTTTAACATCGCCACAAACACAGAGGTTATATCCTTTAACAACACCACCACCAACACAGCGGGTATATCCTCTAACAACACCACAAACACAGAGGTTATATCCTCTAACCACATCACAAACACAGCGGTTATATCTTCTAACATCACCACAAACACAGCGGTTATATCCTTTAACAACACCACGACAAACACAGCGGTCATATCCTCTCACAACATCACAAACACAGCGGTTATATCCTCTAACAACACCACAAACACAGAGGTTATATCCTCTAACCACATCACAAACAAAGCGGTTATATCTTCTAACATCACCACAAACACAGTGGTAATATCCTCTAACAACACCACGAACACAGAGGTTATATCCTCTAACAACACCACAAACACAGTGGTAATATCCTCTAACAACACCACGAACACAGAGGTTATATCCTCTAACAACACCACAAACACAGCGGTTATATCCTCTAACAACACCACAAACACAGCGGTTATATCCTGTAACAACACCAACACAAACGCATTATATATCCTCTAACAAACACCACAAACACAGCGGTTATATCCTTTAACAACACCACCACAAACACAGCGGTTATGTCCTGTAACAACACCAACACAAACGCAGTGGTTATATCCTCTAACAAACACCAAAAACACAGCGGTTATATCCTTTAACAACATCACCACAAACACAGCGGTTATATCCTCTAACAACACCATAAACACAGAGGTTATATCCTCTAACCACATCGCAAACACAGCGGTTATATATTCTAACATCCCCACAAACACAGAGGTTCTATCCTTTAACAACACCACCACAAACACAGCGGTTATATCCTCTAACAACACCACAAACACAGAGGTTATATCCTCTAACCACATCACAAACACAGCGGTTATATCTTCTAACATCACCACAAACACAGCGGTTATATCCTTTAACATCACCACCACAAACACAGCGGTTATATCCTCTAACAACACCACAAACACAGAGGTTATATCCTCTCTAACCACATCACAAACACAGCGGTTATATCTTCTAACATCACCACAAACACAGTGGTTATATCCTGTAAAAACACCACCACAAACACAGCGGTTATATCTTTTAACCTCGCCACAAACACAGAGGTTATATCCTTTAACAACACCACCACCAACACAGCGGGTATATCCTCTAACAACACCACAAACACAGAGGTTATATCCTCTAACCACATCACAAACACAGCGGTTATATCTTCTAACATCACCACAAACACAGCGGTTATATCCTTTAACAACACCACGACAAACACAGCGGTCATATCCTCTCACAACATCACAAACACAGCGGTTATATCCTCTAACAACACCACAAACACAGAGGTTATATCCTCTAACCACATCACAAACAAAGCGGTTATATCTTCTAACATCACCACAAACACAGTGGTAATATCCTCTAACAACACCACGAACACAGAGGTTATATCCTCTAACAACACCACAAACACAGCGGTTATATCCTCTAACAACACCACAAACACAGCGGTTATATCCTCTAACAACACCACAAACACATTAAAAAATATATTTATACTCCCGCTTCACAAAATGAGATGGGGCTATATAGGAATCAATGTGTCCGTAACGTCCCGTTGCGACCCGTCACGTTTATCATGTTTGTCCCATCACGACGCGTCGCGTAACGCATGTTCATTACTGGAAATTCCTCAAACGCTTTTGAATGGGTTGTTCACAACCTTCATATCAACATAACAACTGAGGACCTTATGTCCCTCTACATCACCCATTGTTCATTGCATAGTTTAGTATAGGTAGCTTACATGAAGAGGAAGCTTGGGTCTGCGTTAGGGCTCACTGGGGTCAAGATCAATGACACTGTTACTAAAAATATAAATCAACTATTTCCGTTCAGTAACAGTAATCAGTTAGAAATTATATATTGGAATGAAACTTTCTGGGTAGCTAGCTTAAATAAAAAAGGAAGCTTGAAATTGCATTTAGCGTCAGTCGATTCAAGGTCAAGGTCACTGGTACTAAAAATAGAAAATGTTTTTCGTTCAATAATTTCAGTTAGGAATGGAATACTGGCATACATTTTCTATATAGGTAGCTTATATAAAAAAAAAACACAAGCCTGGGATTGCATTTGGGGTCACAGGGTAATATTCAAGGTCAAGGTCACTGTTACTAAAAAATAGGAAAACGGTTTTGGCTCAGTAACGTCAGCTATAAATGAGATATTGGCCTGAAATTTTCAGGATACGTAGCTTATATGAAAAGGAAGCTTGGGATTGCATTTGAGGTCAGTGTGTTAAAAATAATACTAAAAATAGCAAAACAGTTTCAAAATATTTTCAGAGTTATCCCGCTTGAATATTTTCATAATTAGTCACATTTCTTTACTTAGAATTTTCTTTAAGTTTACGTCCAGTTTGTTCGTGACTCGAAAAAAAGTTGTATCACAAATGCTGTATGCTGAGAAGAAACTAAAATATATTGTCAGCATCTTGCTTACACTATTCAAATGACTCGTCTTTCACATTCTGGAAAACCAAGCTTTAACGCGTTTAAGGCGTTTCCCTTGTTATTACTTGCATTCCTCAAACAGTTTTGACTGGTTACAAACTGCATACACAGAGCAACGGATGACCTTATGTCCCTATACATCATCCAGTGCTGATTGCCTAATTGAGTACAGAATTATGGCCCTTTGTTTGACTTAGAATTTAAGTGGGAGTATTCATCCATTCACCTTCAGTGATAGTTCTAGTTTTATTTACACTGTCCGTTTTATTGGGATGAAAATAGGGTAAGAGTGAGGTTTGATGTACCCTAGAAACTGGTTTAAACCCCCACTGACTGTTCCAGGGCGGTAGTCATAATGTCAACCTTTTTGTGTTTTGTGGGGTCACATTCCTTGCTTATTAACATTAAAAAAAAAATTTTTTGAATGCGTGTTTTTGACTGACTGTGTTCTATGAAAGCTACATTTCCTATTCAAAGTTCGTACATACTTTTAACCGGATCGAACATGATACTCGGTTAAATGCATTTGTTGATTTTTAATTCAGAGTTATTTCCCTTTATGTAATCATCGAGATCGCCTCCCTTAAACACTGACGAACTTTTACACGCTTGCCAACTTCAACATCTACACCATACGAGAACATGCATGCTAGACTTACATACTTTGGGAGCACCAAGTACAATATTTGTGACATTAAGTAGAACACCACTTAGGCCGGTGTTATTGTGCTTGCTAGGTGTTGCACCTTATAGTACCTCTCATCCCATGAACAGTCTCAATGAAACCGAGTCTGCTGCTTTTCTCTCTTCTTTGTGTTTGTTGCTTCCAATTGATCCTCTTCTCGGTATTTATTTACATACTTCTTTGCATGTTTTACAGGAGGCACGTGCTACAGATATCGTCTGGAATTGATGAGCCTGGAACTGTCAGGTGGCAGTTGGCGTTATGCCTTATAGTTGTGTGGATCATGTGTTACTTTTGTATCTGGAAGGGCATCAAGTGGACTGGAAAGGTAAAGTATAAATGGACTGAAGGTTAGCTACTTCTATATATGGAAGGGCATCAAGTGGACTGGAAAGGTAAGGTATAAAAGAACTGAAGGTTAACTACTTCTATATATGGAAGGCCGTCAAGTGAACCGGAAAGGTAAAGTATAAATGGATTGAAGGTTAGCTACTTCTATATATGGAAGTGCGTCAAGTGGACTGGAAAGGTAACGTATAAATGGACTGAAGGTTAGCTACTTCTATATATGGAAGTGCGTCAAATAGACTGGAAAGGTAAAGTATAAATGGACTGAAGGTTATCTACTTCTATATATGGAAGTGCGTCAAATAGACCGGAAAGGTAAAGTATAAATGGACTGAAGGTTAGCTACTTCTGTATATCTAAGGGCGTCAAGTGGACTGGAAAGGTAAAGTATAAATGGACTGAAGGTTAGCTACTTCTATATATGGAAGTGCGTCAAATAGACTGGAAAGGTGAAGTATAAATGGACTGAAGGTTAGCTACCTCTGTATATCTAAGGGCGTCAAGTGGACTGGAAAGGTAAAGTATAAATGGACTGAATGTTAGCTCCTTCTATATATGGAAGTGCGTCAAGTGGACTGGAAAGGTAAAGTATAAATGGACTGAATGTTAGCTTCTTCTATATATGGAAGTGCGTCAAGTGGACTGGAAAGGTAAAGTATAAATGGACTGAAGGTTTGCTACTAATATATATGGAAGGGCATCAAGTGGGCTGGAAAGGTAAAATATAAATGGACTGAAGGTTAGCCACTTCTATATATGGAAGGGCGTCGAGTGGACTTGAAAGGTAAAGTATAAATTGACTGAAGGTTATCTACTTCTGTATATGGAAGGGCGTCAAGTGGACTGGTAAGGTAAAGTATAAATGGACTGAAGGTTAGCTACTTCTATATATGGAAGTGCGTCAAATAGACTGGAAAGGTATAGTATAAATGGACTGAAGGTTAGCTGCTTCTATATATGGAAGGCCGTCAAGTAGACTGGAAAGGTAAAGTATAAATAGACTGAAGGTTATCTACTTCTATATATGGAAGGGCATCAAGTGGACTGGAAAGGTAAAGTATAAATGGACTGAAGGTTATCTACTTCTATATATGGAAGTGCGTCAAATAGGCTGGAAAGGTAAAGTATAAATGGACTGAAGGTTATCTACTTCTGTATATGGAAGGGCGTCAAGTGGACTGGAAAGGTAAAGTATAAATGGACTGAAGGTTAGCTACTTCTATATATGGAAGTGCGTCAAATAGACTGGAAAGGTAAAGTATAAATGGACTGAATGTTAGCTACTTCTGTATATCTAAGGGCGTCAAGTGGACTGGAAAGGTAAAGTATAAATGGACTGAAGGTTATCTACTTCTATATATGGAAGTGCGTCAAATAGGCTGGAAAGGTAAAGTATAAATGGACTGAAGGTTATCTACTTCTGTATATGGAAGGGCGTCAAGTGGACTGGAAAGGTAAAGTATAAATGGACTGAAGGTTAGCTACTTCTATATATGGAAGTGCGTCAAATAGACTGGAAAGGTAAAGTATAAATGGACTGAATGTTAGCTACTTCTGTATATCTAAGGGCGTCAAGTGGACTGGAAAGGTAAAGTATAAATGGACTGAAGGTTAGCTACTTCTATATATGGAAGTGCGTCAAATATACTGGAAAGGTAAAGTAAAGTATAAATGGACTGAAGGTTAGCTACTTCTGTATATGGAAGTGCGTCAAGTGGACTGGAAAGGTAAAGTATAAATGGACTGAAGGTTAGCTACTTCTATATACGGAAGGGCGTCAAGTGGACTGGAAAGGTAAAGTATAAATGGACTGAAGGTTAGCTACTTCTGTATATGGAAGTGCGTCAAGTGGACTGGAAAGGTAAAGTATAAATGGACTGAAGGTTAGCTACTTCTGTATATCTAAGGGCGTCAAGTGGACTGGAAAGGTAAAGTATAAATGGACTGAAGGTTAGCTACTTCTGTATATGGAAGGGCGTCAAGTGGACTGGAAAGGTAAAGTATAAATGGACTGAAGGTTAGCTACTTCTATATATGGAAGTGCGTCAAGTGGACTGGAAAGGTAAAGTATAAATGGACTGAAGGTTTGCTACTAATATATATGGAAGGGCATCAAGTGGGCTGGAAAGGTAAAATATAAATGGACTGAAGGTTAGCCACTTCTATATATGGAAGGGCGTCGAGTGGACTGGAAAGGTAAAGTATAAATTGACTGAAGGTTATCTACTTCTGTATATGGAAGGGCGTCAAGTGGACTGGAAAGGTAAAGTATAAATGGACTGAAGGTTAGCAACTTCTATATATGGAAGTGCGTCAAATAGACTGGAAAGGTATAGTATAAATGGACTGAAGGTTAGCTACTTCTGTATATCTAAGGGCGTCAAGTGGACTGGAAAGGTAAAGTATAAATGGACTGAAGGTTAGCTACTTCTATATATGGAAGTGCGTCAAATAGACTGGAAAGGTAAAGTATAAATGGACTGAAGGTTATCTACTTCTATATATGGAAGTGCGTCAAATAGACCGGAAAGGTAAAGTATAAATGGACTGAAGGTTAGCTACTTCTGTATATCTAAGGGCGTCAAGTGGACTGGAAAGGTAAAGTATAAATGGACTGAAGGTTAGCTACTTCTATATATGGAAGTGCGTCAAATAGACTGGAAAGGTGAAGTATAAATGGACTGAAGGTTAGCTACCTCTGTATATCTAAGGGCGTCAAGTGGACTGGAAAGGTAAAGTATAAATGGACTGAATGTTAGCTCCTTCTATATATGGAAGTGCGTCAAGTGGACTGGAAAGGTAAAGTATAAATGGACTGAATGTTAGCTTCTTCTATATATGGAAGTGCGTCAAGTGGACTGGAAAGGTAAAGTATAAATGGACTGAAGGTTTGCTACTAATATATATGGAAGGGCATCAAGTGGGCTGGAAAGGTAAAATATAAATGGACTGAAGGTTAGCCACTTCTATATATGGAAGGGCGTCGAGTGGACTTGAAAGGTAAAGTATAAATTGACTGAAGGTTATCTACTTCTGTATATGGAAGGGCGTCAAGTGGACTGGTAAGGTAAAGTATAAATGGACTGAAGGTTAGCTACTTCTATATATGGAAGTGCGTCAAATAGACTGGAAAGGTATAGTATAAATGGACTGAAGGTTAGCTGCTTCTATATATGGAAGGCCGTCAAGTAGACTGGAAAGGTAAAGTATAAATAGACTGAAGGTTATCTACTTCTATATATGGAAGGGCATCAAGTGGACTGGAAAGGTAAAGTATAAATGGACTGAAGGTTATCTACTTCTATATATGGAAGTGCGTCAAATAGGCTGGAAAGGTAAAGTATAAATGGACTGAAGGTTATCTACTTCTGTATATGGAAGGGCGTCAAGTGGACTGGAAAGGTAAAGTATAAATGGACTGAAGGTTAGCTACTTCTATATATGGAAGTGCGTCAAATAGACTGGAAAGGTAAAGTATAAATGGACTGAATGTTAGCTACTTCTGTATATCTAAGGGCGTCAAGTGGACTGGAAAGGTAAAGTATAAATGGACTGAAGGTTATCTACTTCTATATATGGAAGTGCGTCAAATAGGCTGGAAAGGTAAAGTATAAAATGACTGAAGGTTATCTACTTCTGTATATGGAAGGGCGTCAAGTGGACTGGAAAGGTAAAGTATAAATGGACTGAAGGTTAGCTACTTCTATATATGGAAGTGCGTCAAATAGACTGGAAAGGTAAAGTATAAATGGACTGAATGTTAGCTACTTCTGTATATCTAAGGGCGTCAAGTGGACTGGAAAGGTAAAGTATAAATGGACTGAAGGTTAGCTACTTCTATATATGGAAGTGCGTCAAATATACTGGAAAGGTAAAGTATAAATGGACTGAAGGTTAGCTACTTCTGTATATGGAAGTGCGTCAAGTGGACTGGAAAGGTAAAGTATAAATGGACTGAAGGTTAGCTACTTCTATATACGGAAGGGCGTCAAGTGGACTGGAAAGGTAAAGTATAAATGGACTGAAGGTTAGCTACTTCTGTATATGGAAGTGCGTCAAGTGGACTGGAAAGGTAAAGTATAAATGGACTGAAGGTTAGCTACTTCTGTATATCTAAGGGCGTCAAGTGGACTGGAAAGGTAAAGTATAAATGGACTGAAGGTTAGCTACTTCTGTATATGGAAGGGCGTCAAGTGGACTGGAAAGGTAAAGTATAAATGGACTGAAGGTTAGCTACTTCTATATATGGAAGTGCGTCAAGTGGACTGGAAAGGTAAAGTATAAATGGACTGAAGGTTTGCTACTAATATATATGGAAGGGCATCAAGTGGGCTGGAAAGGTAAAATATAAATGGACTGAAGGTTAGCCACTTCTATATATGGAAGGGCGTCGAGTGGACTGGAAAGGTAAAGTATAAATTGACTGAAGGTTATCTACTTCTGTATATGGAAGGGCGTCAAGTGGACTGGAAAGGTAAAGTATAAATGGACTGAAGGTTAGCAACTTCTATATATGGAAGTGCGTCAAATAGACTGGAAAGGTATAGTATAAATGGACTGAAGGTTAGCTACTTCTATATATGGAAGGCCGTCAAGTAGACTGGAAAGGTAAAGTATAAATTGACTGAAGGTTATCTACTTCTATATATGGAAGGGCATCAAGTGGACTGGAAAGGTAAAGTATAAATGGACTGAAGGTTAGCTACTTCTGTATATCTAAGGGCATCAAGTGGACTGGAAAGGTAAAGTATAAATGGACTGAAGGTTAGCTACTTCTGTATATCTAAGGGCGTCAAGTAGACTGGAAAGGTAAAGTATAAGTGGACTGAAGGTTATCTACTTCTATATATGGAAGGGCATCAAGTGGACTGGAAAGGTAAAGTATAAATGGACTGAAGGTTAGCTACTTCTATATATGGAAGGGCATCAAGTGGACTGGAAAGGTAAAGTATAAATGGACTGAAGGTTAGCTACTTCTGTATATCTAAGGGCATCAAGTGGACTGGAAAGGTAAAGTATAAATGGACTGAAGGTTAGCTACTTCTGTATATCTAAGGGCGTCAAGTAGACTGGAAAGGTAAAGTATAAGTGGACTGAAGGTTAGCTACTTCTGTATATGGAAGGGCGTCAAGTGGACTGGAAAGGTAAAATATAAATGGACTGAAGGTTAGCTACTTCTATATATGGAAGTGCGTCAAGTGGACTGGAAAGGTAAAGTATAAATGGACTGAAGGTTTGCTACTAATATATATGGAAGGGAATCAAGTGGGCTGGAAAGGTAAAATATAAATGGACTGAAGGTTAGCCACTTCTACATATGGAAGGGCGTCGAGTGGACTGGAAAGGTAAAGTATAAATTGACTGAAGGTTATCTACTTCTGTATATGGAAGGGCGTCAAGTGGACTGGAAAGGTAAAGTATAAATGGACTGAAGGTTAGCTACTTCTATATATGGAAGTGCGTCAAATAGACTGGAAAGGTATAGTATAAATGGACTGAAGGTTAGCTACTTCTGTATATGGAAGGGCGTCAAGTGGACTGGAAAGGTAAAGTATAAATGGACTGAAGGTTAGCTACTTCTATATATGGAAGTGCGTCAAATAGACTGGAAAGGTAAAGTATAAATGGACTGAATGTTAGCTACTTCTGTATATCTAAGGGCGTCAAGTGGACTGGAAAGGTAAAGTATAAATGGACTGAAGGTTAGCTACTTCTATATATGGAAGTGCGTCAAATATACTGGAAAGGTAAAGTATAAATGGACTGAAGGTTATCTACTTCTGTATATGGAAGTGCGTCAAGTGGACTGGAAAGGTAAAGTATAAATGGACTGAAGGTTAGCTACTTCTATATATGATAAGGGCGTCAAGTGGACTGGAAAGGTAAAGTATAAATGGACTGAAGGTTAGCTACTTCTGTATATGGAAGTGCGTCAAGTGGACTGGAAAGGTAAAGTATAAATAGACTGAAGGTTAGCTACTTCTGTATATCTAAGGGCGTCAAGTGGACTGGAAAGGTAAAGTATAAATGGACTGAAGGTAAGCTACTTCTGTATATCTAAGGGCGTCAAGTGGACTGGAAAGGTAAAGTATAAATGGACTGAAGGTTAGCTACTTCTGTATATCTAAGGGCGTCAAGTAGACTGGAAAGGTAAAGTATAAATGGACTGAAGGTTAGCTACTTCTGTATATGGAAGGGCGTCAAGTGGACTGGAAAGGTAAAGTATAAATGGACTGAAGGTTAGCTACTTCTATATATGGAAGTGCGTCAAGTAGACTGGAAAGGTAAAGTATAAATGGACTGAAGGTTTGCTACTAATATATATGGAAGGGCATCAAGTGGGCTGGAAAGGTAAAATATAAATGGACTGAAGGTTAGCCACTTCTATATATGGAAGGGCGTCGAGTGGACTGGAAAGGTAAAGTATAAATTGACTGAAGGTTATCTACTTCTGTATATGGAAGGGCGTCAAGTGGACTGGAAAGGTAAAGTATAAATGGACTGAAGGTTAGCTACTTCTATATATGGAAGTGCGTCAAATAGACTGGAAAGGTATAGTATAAATGGACTGAAGGTTAGCTACTTCTATATATGGAAGGCCGTCAAGTAGACTGGAAAGGTAAAGTATAAATAGACTGAAGGTTATCTACTTCTATATATGGAAGGGCATCAAGTGGACTGGAAAGGTAAAGTATAAATGGACTGAAGGTTAGCTACTTCTGTTTATCTAAGGGCGTCAAGTGGACTGGAAAGGTAAAGTATAAATGGACTGAAGGTTAGCTACTTCTGTATATCTAAGGGCGTCAAGTAGACTGGAAAGGTAAAGTATAAATGGACTGAAGGTTAGCTACTTCTGTATATGGAAGGGCGTCAAGTGGACTGGAAAGGTAAAGTATAAATGGACTGAAGGTTAGCTACTTCTATATATGGAAGTGCGTCAAGTGGACTGGAAAGGTAAAGTATAAATGGACTGAAGGTTTGCTACTAATATATATGGAAGGGCATCAAGTGGGCTGGAAAGGTAACGTATAAATGGACTGAAGGTTATCTACTTCTGTATATGGAAGGGCGTCAAGTGGACTGGTAAGGTAAAGTATAAATGGACTGAAGGTTAGCTACTTCTATATATGGAAGTGCGTCAAATAGACTGGAAAGGTATAGTATAAATGGACTGAAGGTTAGCTGCTTCTATATATGGAAGGCCGTCAAGTAGACTGGAAAGGTATCTATGTAGCACTAATATTTAAAGGGACACTTGGTAATCCAGTATCATAGACCGATTAACAAAATTAACATCTCGATATATTAATTGAGAATCCGCGAGTTTTAAAAAAACAATCTAGTGTGCCGATTGTCCCTTTTAAAGTGAAAATAGTCTATTGCTAAACAATATGTCACCTCTGCATGTTTGCAGTGAAAGGAAAAAACACCACTACAATAACACGTATTTGAGAACAGATACATTTTCTGTTCAACTGTTATTTGATGTACTGTTTTGTATATCTATTTAACTTTTGCAGGTAAATTTATTAAATATATGTGTTATATCCTCACGGGTTTTGGGACCCATTAGAATGATCTGTATAAACTATATATTTAAAGGGACACAAGACAATCCTGAAACATAGTCGATAAATAAAACTACATCTCGATCGGGTTAATCGAGACGACGTGAGTTTTAGTAAATATAATCTAGTTTTGCCAAGAGTACATCTAAAGTGAAAATCGTTCCCTAGACCTTCCTTTTCAACTTTCTTTTTTCGAGAAAAAGGTCGATATAAAGGGAATAGTGTAATAGTATATTGCTAACTAATATAAAAATGTCTATTGCTAACTAATATAAGAATGATCTGTATAAACTTTATATGTAACATACTCTTTAAAGGGACACAAGGAAATCCTGAATCATAATAGATAAATAAATCAACATCTCGATATGTTAATCGAGACGCCGCGATTTTTAGTAAAAACAATCTAGTATTTAAAGTGAAAATCATTCCCTAGACCTTCCTTTTTCAACTTTCTTTTTTCGAGAAAAAGGTCGATCTAAAGGGAATAGTGTAATAGTATATTGCTAACTAATATAAGAATGATCCGTATAAACTATATAACATACTCTTTAAAGGGACACAAGGCAATTCTGAATAATATTCGATAAATAAAATTAACATCTCGATCTGCGAATTTTAGTAAAAACAATCTAGTTTTGCCAAGAGTCCATTTAAAGTGAAAATCGTTCCATAGACCTTCCTTTTTCAACTTTCTTTTTTCGAGAAAAAGGTAGATCTAAAGGGAATAGTGTAATAGTCTATTGCTAAATAATATAAGAATATCGGATTGGTTCTAGTTCAAGCTTTAACATATACAATAGTAATATTAACATTATCATTTATTCTAGTTTTGTTTCATTGTACGGCTAGTCAAGGGTAGGTAGGTTTATAGAACATTTAGAGTGTCGATTACGATAAATTGTAGAGAATAAAACTAATATATCCCGTTAGAAAAGCTCAATTTTGAACACAGGTTTCACAAGCCGAAAGGCGTGAACGAAATTGTTCAGTTGTTAGACTAATAGTGAATTGATACCGGACATTTTACCGTAAGTGCGCCTGTCATCATTACATCCGAAAATAAAGGGAAATTCTAGAGTATAACGAGCCCAACAGTATGGGTCACTTTAATACATGTATACTCAAAATGTCCAATGTACATTATATAAGCGCATAGTGATTCATTATATATACAATGAACAATGTAACACCATGGACAGCGGTATTAAAAAAAAACCGCTTGCTACCTGTCAGTGATATTATCTTCCATTGTCATTTTTGATATACAGTGTTGGCCAATATGTGGTGCACAAATACGGCCATATGGTGAGCGCATGTGAAACGATCGATATATCATGTTTTTCAAAGTAAGGGACAAGTTAAATGTCATAAATCAGATTTTTTTTTTTTAATATTAATAAATGATGGTGCTGGCTATATGTTTTTTCATGTTTTTTTACTTTTTTGGTCTTCATGAATATTGTTGTAAAGTTAAATACGTGGTAAAGATAAAAGTATGTAATGTTCTTCTGTAACGATATGTACATAGAATACACCCACGAGTACATTCGTAATAGCAGAATCATTGTTTAATGTATATGACTGTGGTTAACAAGATGTTTCTATAAAATATATACATAGAGTATATTCAAGAGTACTTCCGTTATAGTTAAGTAGTATGCATATTGTTCACGTGTCCGTTGTTTTGTCTTTTTGTGTATTTGTGTTTTATATGCTGTGTGAGAAAGAAGACACACTACGTTGTTGTTTTTGTGGTGTGTATGAATACCTTCGCAACAGATTACTAATTGTTATTTAATGTTTATAATAGTTCGAAAGGGTGCCTATGCTGTGTGAGAGAAAAAAACATCACACTTCTTTAATGGTGTGTGGTAAATATATAGATGTATACAATTACGATCTCTATTGACGTTAAAGTTATGCTGAGTAGAAAAAAAAAATCATACCAACTGTTTGTTGTGCGAGTGTATATATATCTATATTAATAATTGTACATAATAGAGGCCTTTTAACGGAACAGGAATAATTTACGTCGATAGGGCGGCGACTTTTCTTGCTTATTATTTGTATGTAACATCGAAATGTGTTTAATAACGTTTCCACTTTCATCCTCCATGTACTCTACCCTTTGCTTTCCCTTTAAGTTCGAAAACATATACAAATATAGTAATGGATACAACTATATGTTCGTTTAATGTGAGAGGGCTGGGAAGTAAAAGCAAGCGAGATCAAATGTTCAGTTGGCTTAAATCACAATCATATGCGATCAGTTTTTTACAAGAGACACATTTAACTAAGGAAGATGAAGCTATTTGGAAGAAGGAATGGGGAGGGGAAGCATATTTTAGTGGTAATAATACAAATAAAGAAGGCATCTGTATATTAATAAATCCAACATTTCGATTCAACCTTATAAAATATACGGACGTAGTTAGTGGTAGAATTCAAGCTTTGGAAATAAGTGTTGACGACAAAGAATTAACATTAATAAACATATACGGCCCGAACGTAGACGAAGCATCTTTCTTTGAAAAATTAGAAACCTTTATTTTACAAAATGACGAAAATTCCTTTATACTTGGCGGCGATTTTAATACAGTTTTAGACATAACACTGGATAAAAAAAATGGCAGACAAGACACGCATAAAAAATGTAGGGAAAAAATTAACTCAATTGTAAATACAAACAATCTTGTAGATATTTGGAGACTTTTTAACCCAAAAAAACTTCAATATACATGGCATTCAAATACTAAACCACCAATATTTAGTAGGTTAGACTTCTTTTTAATATCTGATAATCTGGTAAATTATTCAAATAAAAGTGTTATAAAACCCGGTTATAAATCGGATCACTCCATTACTATCATAAGCTTTGACTTGGTAAAAATAATTAAAGGACCTGGATACTTTAAAATAAATAACAGTCTTTTATTAAAAACTGAATACCAAAGTGTCATAAGAAATAATATTCAACAAATTGCAGAAATAAACAAAGATTCAAACCCGAACACTTTATGGGAAATACTTAAAGGCACAATTAGAAACGAAACAATAAAATATGCTACAACAAAAAAAAGATTGGATCGCGAAAAAGAGAGTAAATTGATATTAGATATACAGAACATAGAACATAAACTTCAAATAGTACTAAATGATAATGATATAGAAAATACAAAAATCGAATTAGAGAATAAAAAAAAAGAAATGAATGAACTGATAGATACAAAAGTAAAAGGAATAATAATACGTTCAAAAGCACAAATTATAGAACAAAGTGAAAAAAATACAAAATACTTTTCAAATTTAGAAAAAAAGAAGGCAGAGAGAAAATCAGTATCAAAATTAATCGTAAATAATAAACTAATTATGAATCAAAAGGAAATACGAGGCGCACAAAACGATTTCTATTGTAATCTTTACAAAAAAAGAGAAACAACATCCTCTAAGTACGACTTTTATAATAAATCAATGAACACTCTGAATGAAACAGATAAGATTAAATGTAATGGGCTACTAACTGAATATGAAAGTGCTATAGCTCTTAAACAAATGAGCAATAATAAAAGTCCAGGATCGGATGACATCACAACCGAGTTTTATAAAATATTTTGGAACGACATCAAATTATATCTCTTAAAATCACTTAATTACTCTCTGCAAATTAATAACATGACAGAATTACAAAAACAAAGCATTATAACTCTTCTACCTAAACCAGGGAAAGATACGGCTTATATAGAAAATTGGCGTCCAATCAGTCTCTTAAATGTCGATTATAAGATAGCTACAAAATCCATAGCAAACAGAATAAAAATGGTTTTACCATCATTAATAGACAGTTCACAAACTGGTTTTATAAAAGGTAGATATATAGGTGAGAATATAAGGTTATTATTTGAAGTATTAGACCATGTTGAAGACTACAATAAATCGGCATTGTTATTTTTCTCAGATTTCGAAAAAGCGTTCGACAGTTTGAACCAAGAGTTTATTCTTAAATGCTTGAAACATTTTAATTTTGGTGACTCTCTGATAAATTGGGTAAAAATGTTTTATACAGATGCTAAAAGTTGTATTATTAATAACGGATTTATTTCTGACTTTTTCCCAGTAGAACGCGGTGTTCGCCAAGGATGCCCCTTGTCCCCATATTTATTCATTATTTGTATTGAGCTTCTATCTTATGAAATAACAGATAACAAAAATATTAAAGGAATAGTTATAAATGATCAAGAAATTAAACAAACTTTATTCGCAGATGATGCATCGTTTCTCACAGATGGAACAAGGAAATCTTTTGAAACCTTAATGGATGTTATAAATAATTTTACAAATATATCAGGACTAAAATTAAATGACTCCAAATGTACAGCGTTAAGGGCAGGCTCACTGAAAAACTCGGATTTTAAATATTGTCCAAAAAATAAATTTCATTGGTGTTCTGATCAGGCAAAAGCACTAGGAATGTATTTTCATACAAATAGAAACAATATAATAGCCTTAAATTTAGATCCGAAGGTAGAAGAATTCAAAAATTGTTTGAAAAGCTGGCAGCACAGAAAACTTACGCTACTAGGAAAAATTACTGTCATAAAATGTTATGCATTCCCAAAAATTATATATCCTCTAACGGTTCTGCCTAACCCTCCAAAAGAAAAGATCAAACAAATTAACGATGTAATGTTCTCATTTTTATGGGATAATAAACCAGATAAAATAAAAAGGAAAACAATTATTCAGGATTATGAAAATGGAGGAATAAAAATGATTGACATAACTAAATTTCATAATGCATTAAAAGCAAACTGGATAAAACGAATACTAGATAATAAAAATAACGGCAAATGGAAAATATTTTACACCAAAGAATTAAACAAAGTCGGAGGACAGCTCTTATTAGATTGCAATTTAAATAAAGCATGTATTCTTAAATTATTTCCAAAAGACAACTTTTATAGAGATATTATATTAGCATGGAATGAAATAAAAGAAAATAAATGTAACGAAAATGTTAGTCTAGAAATAATATGGAATAATTTTAATATCAAAGCAGGTGGGCATACTATTTTCTACAATGATTGGTTAGAAAGAGGAATTAAACTATTAGAACAAATTTTTGACTATAGAAAAAAAGAGTTTTATACATTTCAGGAAATAAGCGAATTATATCAAATACCAAACAAAGACTTTTTAAAATACTCCTCGATAATAGCAAGTATACCTAAAGAATGGAAAGAAAAGATAAAACATGAAGATATTAATGCAGAAAGAAATAAAAGTTTCCTAAATAAATTTCTTAATACTAAACAATCAAATAAATTCTTATATAATGTCCAGATACAAAAAGATACAGAAATTGACATGGAAATAAAACCACAAAAAAAATGGGAAAACATGTTTACAGATATAGAATGGAAAGACGTCTATATCACACCAATAAAATCGACAATAAATATAAAATTAAGGAACTTTCAATATAAATATTTAATGAGAATAATACCCACAAATAAATCGCTATTCAGATACAAAATCGTTCACTCAAGTCTATGCGAATGGTGCAATATGAACATAGAAAGCTTAAATCATCTTTTCTGGGAATGTATGCATATTCAACAATTTTGGAATGAGCTGCACATATTGTTAAATACGTTAAACGTAAACATCGATTTCAATCTAAGAACCGTCTGTTTCGGAATTCAAAGACAAGAACATGCTATAGATATGAAGAATTTCATTATTTTAAGTGCGAAATATTTTATATTCATTAACAAATGTTTAAAATCCTTGCCCGAATCAAACAAATTCAAGAAATATTTATTAAGACAAATAGAAATAGAAAAGCAAATAGCGATGAACCACGACAAATTAGACAGCCATGATATTAAATGGCGAAACTTCCAATAATAAACTGGTATTAATTAAAGTACGATATAATACAATACCAAAAACAACAAAAGGGAAAGCAAAGCAACTTTCTTTTCTGTCCGAATTCTCTTCTCTTCTTTTTAGTCTCCATATTCTTCTTTCAAACCTTACATAATTCTATTACCAACTGCATACTAAAATATACTCTTCTATACTTTCAATAACTCGGAGGTAACTCTCTTTTTAATAACCTTCGTCTGTAAACAAGAAAATTATTTCATCATAAATATAAACTGTAGTTTAAATAGTATTTATTATATACCATATGTGCATGTATAATGTATCAAATGGATGATGAAATAAAACATTGTATAACAAAAAATAAATGGACTGAAGGTTAGCCACTTCTATATATGGAAGGGCGTCGAGTGGACTGGAAAGGTAAAGTATAAATTGACTGAAGGTTATCTACTTCTGTATATGGAAGGGCGTCAAGTGGACTGGAAAGGTAAAGTATAAATGGACTGAAGGCTACTTCTATATATGGAAGGCCGTCAAGTAGACTGGAAAGGTAAAGTATAAATAGACTGAAGGTTATCTACTTCTATATATGGAAGGGCATCAAGTGGACTGGAAAGGTAAAGTATAAATGGACTGAAGGTTATCTACTTCTATATATGGAAGTGCGTCAAATAGGCTGGAAAGGTAAAGTATAACTGGACTGAAGGTTATCTACTTCTGTATATGAAAGGGCGTCAAGTGGACTGGAAAGGTAAAGTATAAATGGACTGAAGGTTAGCTACTTCTATATATGGAAGTGCGTCAAATAGACTGGAAAGGTAAAGTATAAATGGACTGAATGTTAGCTACTTCTGTATATCTAAGGGCGTCAAGTGGACTGGAAAGGTAAAGTATAAATGGACTGAAGGTTAGCTACTTCTATATATGGAAGGGCGTCAAGTGGACTGGAAAGGTAAAGTATAAATGGACTGAAGGTTATCTACTTCTATATATGGAAGTGCGTCAAATAGGCTGGAAAGGTAAAGTATAAATGGACTGAAGGTTATCTACTTCTGTATATGGAAGGGCGTCAAGTGGACTGGAAAGGTAAAGTATAAATGGACTGAAGGTTAGCTACTTCTATATATGGAAGTGCGTCAAATAGACTGGAAAGGTAAAGTATAAATGGACTGAATGTTAGCTACTTCTGTATATCTAAGGGCGTCAAGTGGACTGGAAAGGTAAAGTATAAATGGACTGAAGGTTAGCTACTTCTATATATGGATGTGCGTCAAATATACTGGAAAGGTAAAGTATAAATGGACTGAAGGTTATCTACTTCTGTATATGGAAGTGCGTCAAGTGGACTGGAAAGGTAAAGTATAAATGGACTGAAGGTTAGCTACTTCTATATACGGAAGGGCGTCAAGTGGACTGGAAAGGTAAAGTATAAATGGACTGAAGGTTAGCTACTTCTGTATATGGAAGTGCGTCAAGTGGACTGGAAAGGTAAAGTATAAATGGACTGAAGGTTAGCTACTTCTGTATATCTAAGGGCGTCAAGTGGACTGGAAAGGTAAAGTATAAATGGACTGAAGGTTAGCTACTTCTGTATATCTAAGGGCGTCAAGTGGACTGGAAAGGTAAAGTATAAATGGACTGAAAGTTAGCTACTTCTGTATATCTAAGGGCGTCAAGTAGACTGGAAAGGTAAAGTATAAATGGACTGAAGGTTAGCTACTTCTGTATATGGAAGGGCGTCAAGTGAACTGGAAAGGTAACGTTTAAATGGACTGAAGGTTAGCTACTTCTATATATGGAAGTGCGTCAAATAGACTTGAAAGGTAAAGTATAAATGGACTGAAGGTTATCTACTTCTGTATATGGAAGGGCGTCAAGTGGACTGGAAAGGTAAAGTATAAATGGACTGAAGGTTAGCTACTTCTATTATATGGAAGTGCGTCAAATAGACTGGAAAGGTAAAGTATAAATGGACTGAAGGTTAGCTACTTCTGTATATCTAAGGGCGTCAAGTGGACTGGAAAGGTAAAATATAAATGGACTGAAGGTTAGCTACTTCTATATATGGAAGTGCGTCAAATAGACTGGAAAGGTAAAGTATAAATGGACTGAAGGTTAGCTACTTCTTTATATCTAAGGGCGTCAAGTGGACTGGAAAGGTAAAGTATAAATGGACTGAAGGTTAGCTACTTCTATTATATGGAAGTGCGTCAAATAGACTGGAAAGGTAAAGTATAAATGGACTGAAGGTTAGCTACTTCTGTATATCTAAGGGCGTCAAGTGGACTGGAAAGGTAAAGTAGAAATGGACTGAAGGTTAGCTACTTCTATATATGGAAGTGCGTCAAATAGACTGGAAAGGTAAAGAATAAATGGACTGAAGGTTAGCTACTTCTGTATATCTAAGGGCGTCAAGTAGACTGGAAAGGTAAAGTATAAATGGACTGAAGGTTAGCTACTTCTGTATATGAAAGGGCGTCAAGTGAACTGGAAAGGTAACGTTTAAATGGACTGAAGGTTAGCTACTTCTATATATGGAAGTGCGTCAAATAGACTGGAAAGGTAAAGTATAAATGGACTGAAAGTTAGCTACTTCTGTATATCTAAGGGCGTCAAGTGGACTGGAAAGGTAAAGTATAAATGGACTGAATGTTAGCCTACTTCTATAAATGCAAGGGCGTCAAGTGGACTTGAAAGGTAAAGTATAAATGGACTGAAAGTTAGCTACTTCTATATATGGAAGGCCGTCAAGTGAACTGGAAAAGTAAAGTATAAATGGACTGAAGATCAGCTACTTATATATATGGAAGGCCGTCAAGTGAACTGGAAAGGTAAAGTATAAATGGACTGAAGGTTAGCTACTTCTATATATGGAAGTGCGTCAAGTGGACTGGAAAGGTCAAGTATAAATGGACTGAAGGTTATCTACTTATATATATGGAAGGGCATCAAGTGGACTGGAAAGGTAAAGTATAAATGGACTGAAGGTTAGCTACTTCTATTATATGGAAGTGCGTCAAATAGACTGGAAAGGTAAAGTATAAATGGACTGAAGGTTAGCTACTTCTGTATATCTAAGGGCGTCAAGTGGACTGGAAAGGTAAAATATAAATGGACTGAAGGTTAGCTACTTCTATATATGGAAGTGCGTCAAATAGACTGGAAAGGTAAAGTATAAATGGACTGAAGGTTAGCTACTTCTTTATATCTAAGGGCGTCAAGTGGACTGGAAAGGTAAAGTATAAATGGACTGAAGGTTAGCTACTTCTATTATATGGAAGTGCGTCAAATAGACTGGAAAGGTAAAGTATAAATGGACTGAAGGTTAGCTACTTCTGTATATCTAAGGGCGTCAAGTGGACTGGAAAGGTAAAGTAGAATTGGACTGAAGGTTAGCTACTTCTATATATGGAAGTGCGTCAAATAGACTGGAAAGGTAAAGAATAAATGGACTGAAGGTTAGCTACTTCTGTATATCTAAGGGCGTCAAGTAGACTGGAAAGGTAAAGTATAAATGGACTGAAGGTTAGCTACTTCTGTATATGAAAGGGCGTCAAGTGAACTGGAAAGGTAACGTTTAAATGGACTGAAGGTTAGCTACTTCTATATATGGAAGTGCGTCAAATAGACTTGAAAGGTAAAGTATAAATGGACTGAAGGTTATCTACTTCTGTATATGGAAGGGCGTCAAGTGGACTGGAAAGGTAAAGTATAAATGGACTGAAGGTAAGCTACTTCTATTATATGGAAGTGCGTCAAATAGACTGGAAAGGTAAAGTATAAATGGACTGAAGGTTAGCTACTTCTGTATATCTAAGGGCGTCAAGTGGACTGGAAAGGTAAAATATAAATGGACTGAAGGTTAGCTACTTCTATATATGGAAGTGCGTCAAATAGACTGGAAAGGTAAAGTATAAATGGACTGAAGGTTAGCTACTTCTTTATATCTAAGGGCGTCAAGTGGACTGGAAAGGTAAAGTATAAATGGACTGAAGGTTAGCTACTTCTATTATATGGAAGTGCGTCAAATAGACTGGAAAGGTAAAGTATAAATGGACTGAAGGTTAGCTACTTCTGTATATCTAAGGGCGTCAAGTGGACTGGAAAGGTAAAGTAGAAATGGACTGAAGGTTAGCTACTTCTATATATGGAAGTGCGTCAAATAGACTGGAAAGGTAAAGTATAAATGGACTGAAGGTTAGCTACTTCTGTATATCTAAGGGCGTCAAGTGGACTGGAAAGGTAAAGTATAAATGGACTGAATGTTAGCCTACTTCTATAAATGCAAGGGCGTCAAGTGGACTTGAAAGGTAAAGTATAAATGGACTGAAAGTTAGCTACTTCTATATATGGAAGGCCGTCAAGTGAACTGGAAAAGTAAAGTATAAATGGACTGAAGATCAGCTACTTATATATATGGAAGGCCGTCAAGTGAACTGGAAAGGTAAAGTATAAATGGACTGAAGGTTAGCTACTTCTATATATGGAAGTGCGTCAAGTGGACTGGAAAGGTCAAGTATAAATGGACTGAAGGTTATCTACTTATTTATATGGAAGGGCATCAAGTGGACTGGAAAGGTAAAGTATAAATGGACTGAAGGTTAGTTACTTCTATATATGGAAGGCCGTCAAGTGGACTGGAAAGGTAAAGTATAAATGGACTGAATGTTAGCTACTTCTATATATGGAAGGCCGTCAAGTGGACTGGAAAGGTAAAGTATAAATGGACTGAATGTTAGCTCCTTCTATATATGGAAGTGCGTCAAGTGGACTGTAAAGGTCAAGTATAAATGGACTGAAGGTTAGCTACTGATATATATGGAAGGGCATCAAGTGGACTGGAAAGGTAAAATATAAATGGACTGAAGGTAAGCCAATTCTATATATGGAAGGGCATCAAGTGGATCGGAAAGGTAAAGTATTAATGGACTGAAGGTTAGCCACTTCTATATATGGAAAGGCGTCAAGTAGACTGGAAAGGTAAAATATATATGGACTGAAGGTAAGCCACTTCTATATATGGAAGGGCATGAAGTGGACTGGAAAGGTAAAGTATAAATGGACTGAAAGTTAGCTACTTCTATATATGGAAGGCCGTCAAGTGAACTGGAAAAGTAAAGTATAAATGGACTGAAGATCAGCTACTTATATATATGGAAGGCCGTCAAGTGAACTGGAAAAGTAAAGTATAAATGGACTGAAGATCAGCTACTTATATATATGGAAGGCCGTCAAGTGAACTGGAAAAGTAAAGTATAAATGGACTGAAGATCAGCTACTTATATATATGGAAGGCCGTCAAGTGAACTGGAAAGGTAAAGTATAAATGGACTGAAGGTTAGCTCCTTCTATATATGGAAGTGCGTCAAGTGGACTGGAAAGGTCAAGTATAAATGGACTGAAGGTTAGCTACTGATATATATGGAAGGGCATCAAGTGGACTGGAAAGGTAAAGTATAAATGGACTGAAGGTTAGCTACTTCTATATATGGAAGGCCGTCAAGTGGACTGGAAAGGTAAAGTATAAATGGACTGAAGGTTAGCTACTTCTGTATATGGAAGTGCGTCAAGTGGACTGGAAAGGTAAAGTATAAATGGACTGAAGGTTAGCTACTTCTGTATATCTAAGGGCGTCAAGTGGACTGGAAAGGTAAAGTATAAATGGACTGAAGGTTAGCTACTTCTGTATATCTAAGGGCGTCAAGTGGACTGGAAAGGTAAAGTATAAATGGACTGAAGGTTAGCTACTTCTGTATATCTAAGGGCGTCAAGTGGACTGGAAAGGTAAAGTATAAATGGACTGAAAGTTAGCTACTTCTGTATATCTAAGGGCGTCAAGTAGACTGGAAAGGTAAAGTATAAATGGACTGAAGGTTAGCTACTTCTGTATATGGAAGGGCGTCAAGTGAACTGGAAAGGTAACGTTTAAATGGACTGAAGGTTAGCTACTTCTATATATGGAAGTGCGTCAAATAGACTGGAAAGGTAAAGTATAAATGGACTGAAGGTTATCTACTTCTGTATATGGAAGGGCGTCAAGTGGACTGGAAAGGTAAAGTATAAATGGACTGAAGGTTAGCTACTTCTATTATATGGAAGTGCGTCAAATAGACTGGAAAGGTAAAGTATAAATGGACTGAAGGTAAGCTACTTCTGTATATCTAAGGGCGTCAAATGGACTGGAAAGGTAAAATATAAATGGACTGAAGGTTAGCTACTTCTATATATGGAAGTGCGTCAAATAGACTGGAAAGGTAAAGTATAAATGGACTGAAGGTTAGCTACTTCTTTATATCTAAGGGCGTCAAGTGGACTGGAAAGGTAAAGTATAAATGGACTGAAGGTTAGCTACTTCTATTATATGGAAGTGCGTCAAATAGACTGGAAAGGTAAAGTATAAATGGACTGAAGGTTAGCTACTTCTGTATATCTAAGGGCGTCAAGTGGACTGGAAAGGTAAAGTAGAAATGGACTGAAGGTTAGCTACTTCTATATATGGAAGTGCGTCAAATAGACTGGAAAGGTAAAGAATAAATGGACTGAAGGTTAGCTACTTCTGTATATCTAAGGGCGTCAAGTAGACTGGAAAGGTAAAGTATAAATGGACTGAAGGTTAGCTACTTCTGTATATGAAAGGGCGTCAAGTGAACTGGAAAGGTAACGTTTAAATGGACTGAAGGTTAGCTACTTCTATATATGGAAGTGCGTCAAATAGACTGGTAAAGGAAAGTATAAATGGACTGAAGGTTAGCTACTTCTGTATATCTAAGGGCGTCAAGTGGACTGGAAAGGTAAAGTATAAATGGACTGAATGTTAGCCTACTTCTATAAATGCAAGGGCGTCAAGTGGACTTGAAAGGTAAAGTATAAATGGACTGAAAGTTAGCTACTTCTATATATGGAAGGCCGTCAAGTGAACTGGAAAAGTAAAGTATAAATGGACTGAAGATCAGCTACTTATATATATGGAAGGCCGTCAAGTGAACTGGAAAGGTAAAGTATAAATGGACTGAAGGTTAGCTACTTCTATATATGGAAGTGCGTCAAGTGGACTGGAAAGGTCAAGTATAAATGGACTGAAGGTTATCTACTTATATATATGGAAGGGCATCAAGTGGACTGGAAAGGTAAAGTATAAATGGACTGAAGGTTAGCTACTTCTATTATATGGAAGTGCGTCAAATAGACTGGAAAGGTAAAGTATAAATGGACTGAAGGTTAGCTACTTCTGTATATCTAAGGGCGTCAAGTGGACTGGAAAGGTAAAATATAAATGGACTGAAGGTTAGCTACTTCTATATATGGAAGTGCGTCAAATAGACTGGAAAGGTAAAGTATAAATGGACTGAAGGTTAGCTACTTCTTTATATCTAAGGGCGTCAAGTGGACTGGAAAGGTAAAGTATAAATGGACTGAAGGTTAGCTACTTCTATTATATGGAAGTGCGTCAAATAGACTGGAAAGGTAAAGTATAAATGGACTGAAGGTTAGCTACTTCTGTATATCTAAGGGCGTCAAGTGGACTGGAAAGGTAAAGTAGAATTGGACTGAAGGTTAGCTACTTCTATATATGGAAGTGCGTCAAATAGACTGGAAAGGTAAAGAATAAATGGACTGAAGGTTAGCTACTTCTGTATATCTAAGGGCGTCAAGTAGACTGGAAAGGTAAAGTATAAATGGACTGAAGGTTAGCTACTTCTGTATATGAAAGGGCGTCAAGTGAACTGGAAAGGTAACGTTTAAATGGACTGAAGGTTAGCTACTTCTATATATGGAAGTGCGTCAAATAGACTTGAAAGGTAAAGTATAAATGGACTGAAGGTTATCTACTTCTGTATATGGAAGGGCGTCAAGTGGACTGGAAAGGTAAAGTATAAATGGACTGAAGGTAAGCTACTTCTATTATATGGAAGTGCGTCAAATAGACTGGAAAGGTAAAGTATAAATGGACTGAAGGTTAGCTACTTCTGTATATCTAAGGGCGTCAAGTGGACTGGAAAGGTAAAATATAAATGGACTGAAGGTTAGCTACTTCTATATATGGAAGTGCGTCAAATAGACTGGAAAGGTAAAGTATAAATGGACTGAAGGTTAGCTACTTCTTTATATCTAAGGGCGTCAAGTGGACTGGAAAGGTAAAGTATAAATGGACTGAAGGTTAGCTACTTCTATTATATGGAAGTGCGTCAAATAGACTGGAAAGGTAAAGTATAAATGGACTGAAGGTTAGCTACTTCTGTATATCTAAGGGCGTCAAGTGGACTGGAAAGGTAAAGTAGAAATGGACTGAAGGTTAGCTACTTCTATATATGGAAGTGCGTCAAATAGACTGGAAAGGTAAAGTATAAATGGACTGAAGGTTAGCTACTTCTGTATATCTAAGGGCGTCAAGTGGACTGGAAAGGTAAAGTATAAATGGACTGAATGTTAGCCTACTTCTATAAATGCAAGGGCGTCAAGTGGACTTGAAAGGTAAAGTATAAATGGACTGAAAGTTAGCTACTTCTATATATGGAAGGCCGTCAAGTGAACTGGAAAAGTAAAGTATAAATGGACTGAAGATCAGCTACTTATATATATGGAAGGCCGTCAAGTGAACTGGAAAGGTAAAGTATAAATGGACTGAAGGTTAGCTACTTCTATATATGGAAGTGCGTCAAGTGGACTGGAAAGGTCAAGTATAAATGGACTGAAGGTTATCTACTTATATATATGGAAGGGCATCAAGTGGACCGGAAAGGTAAAGTATAAATGGACTGAAGGTTAGCTACTTCTATATATGGAAGGCCGTCAAGTGGACTGGAAAGGTAAAGTATAAATGGACTGAATGTTAGCTACTTCTATATATGGAAGGCCGTCAAGTGGACTGGAAAGGTAAAGTATAAATGGACTGAATGTTAGCTCCTTCTATATATGGAAGTGCGTCAAGTGGACTGTAAAGGTCAAGTATAAATGGACTGAAGGTTAGCTACTGATATATATGGAAGGGCATCAAGTGGACTGGAAAGGTAAAATATAAATGGACTGAAGGTAAGCCAATTCTATATATGGAAGGGCATCAAGTGGATCGGAAAGGTAAAGTATTAATGGACTGAAGGTTAGCCACTTCTATATATGGAAAGGCGTCAAGTAGACTGGAAAGGTAAAATATATATGGACTGAAGGTAAGCCACTTCTATATATGGAAGGGCATGAAGTGGACTGGAAAGGTAAAGTATAAATGGACTGAAAGTTAGCTACTTCTATATATGGAAGGCCGTCAAGTGAACTGGAAAAGTAAAGTATAAATGGACTGAAGATCAGCTACTTATATATATGGAAGGCCGTCAAGTGAACTGGAAAAGTAAAGTATAAATGGACTGAAGATCAGCTACTTATATATATGGAAGGCCGTCAAGTGAACTGGAAAAGTAAAGTATAAATGGACTGAAGATCAGCTACTTATATATATGGAAGGCCGTCAAGTGAACTGGAAAGGTAAAGTATAAATGGACTGAAGGTTAGCTCCTTCTATATATGGAAGTGCGTCAAGTGGACTGGAAAGGTCAAGTATAAATGGACTGAAGGTTAGCTACTGATATATATGGAAGGGCATCAAGTGGACTGGAAAGGTAAAATATAAATGGACTGAAGGTAAGCCAATTCTATATATGGAAGGGCATCAAGTGGATCGGAAAGGTAAAGTATTAATGGACTGAAGGTTAGCCACTTCTATATATGGAAGGGCGTCAAGTAGACTGGAAAGGTAAAATATATATGGACTGAAGGTAAGCCACTTCTATATATGGAAGGGCATGAAGTGGACTGGAAAGGTAAAGTATAAATGGACTGAAGGTTAGCCACTTCTATATATGGAAGGGCGTCAAGTAGACTGGATAGGTAAAGTATGAATGGACTGAAGGATAGCTACTTCTGTATATGGAAGGCCGTCAAGTGGACTGGAAAGGTAAAGTATAAATGGACTGAAGGTTAGCTACTTCTGTATATGGAAAGGCGTCAAGTGGACTGGAAAGGTAAAGTATAAATGGACTGAAGGTTAGCTACTTCTATATATGGAAGGCCGTCAAGTGGACTGGAAAGGTTAAGTATAAATGGACTGAATGTTAGCTACTTCTATATATGGAAGGCCGTCAAGTGGACTGGAAAGTTAAAGTATAAATGGACTGAAGGTTAGCTCCTTCTATATATGGAAGTGCGTCAAGTGGACTGGAAAGGTAAAATATAAATGGTCTGAAAGTTAGCTTCTTCTATATATGGAAGGGCGTCAAGTGGACAGGAAAGGTAAAGTATAAATGGACTGAATGTTAGCTACTTCTATATATGGAAGGCCGTCAAGTGGACTGGAAAGGTAAAGTATAAATGGACTGAATGTTAGCTCCTTCTATATATGGAAGTGCGTCAAGTGGACTGGAAAGGTAAAGTATAAATGGACTGAATGTTAGCTCCTTCTATATATGGAAGTGCGTCAAGTGGACTGGAAAGAAGGTAAAGTATAAATGGACTGAAAGTTAGCAACTTATATATATGGAAGGGCATCAAGTGGACTGGAAAGGTAAAATATAAATGGACTGAAAGTTAGCCACTTCTATATATGGAAGGGCGTCGAGTGGACTGGAAAGGTAAAGTATAAATGGACTGAAGGTTAACCACTTTTATATATGGAAGGGCATCAGGTGGACTGAAAAGGTAAAGTATAAATGGACGGAAGGTTAGCCACTTCTATATATTGAAGGGCGTCAAATAGGCTGGATAGGTAAAGTATAAATTGACTGAAGGTTAGCTACTTATATATATGGAAGGCCGTCAAGTGAACTGGAAAGGTAAAGTATAAATGGACTGAAGGTTAGCTACTTCTATATATGGAAGTGCGTCAAGTGGACTGGAAAGTTAAAGTATAAATGGACTGAATGTTAGCTACTTCTATATATGGAAGGCCGTCAAGTGAACTGGAAAGGTAAAGTATAAATGGACTGAAGGTTAGCTCCTTCTATATATGGAAGTGCGTCAAGTGGACTGGAAAGGTCAAGTATAAATGGACTGAAGGTTATCTACTTATATATATGGAAGGGCATCAAGTGGACTGGAAAGGTAAAGTATAAATGGACTGAAGGTTAGCTACTTCTATATATGGAAGGCCGTCAAGTGGACTGGAAAGGTAAAGTATAAATGGACTGAATGTTAGCTACTTCTATATATGGAAGGCCGTCAAGTGGACTGGAAAGGTAAAGTATAAATGGACTGAATGTTAGCTCCTTCTATATATGGAAGTGCGTCAAGTGGACTGGAAAGGTCAAGTATAAATGGACTGAAGGTTAGCTACTGATATATATGGAAGGGCATCAAGTGGACTGGAAAGGTAAAATATAAATGGACTGAAGGTAAGCCAATTCTATATATGGAAGGGCATCAAGTGGATCGGAAAGGTAAAGTATTAATGGACTGAAGGTTAGCCACTTCTATATATGGAAAGGCGTCAAGTAGACTGTAAAGGTAAAATATATATGGACTGAAGGTAAGCCACTTCTATATATGGAAGGGCATGAAGTGGACTGGAAAGGTAAAGTATAAATGGACTGAAAGTTAGCTACTTCTATATATGGAAGGCCGTCAAGTGAACTGGAAAAGTAAAGTATAAATGGACTGAAGATCAGCTACTTATATATATGGAAGGCCGTCAAGTGAACTGTAAAAGTAAAGTATAAATGGACTGAAGATCAGCTACTTATATATATGGAAGGCCGTCAAGTGAACTGGAAAAGTAAAGTATAAATGGACTGAAGATCAGCTACTTATATATATGGAAGGCCGTCAAGTGAACTGGAAAGGTAAAGTATAAATGGACTGAAGGTTAGCTACTTCTATATATGGAAGTGCGTCAAGTGGACTGGAAAGGTCAAGTATAAATGGACTGAAGGTTAGCTACTTATATATATGGAAGAGCATCAAGTGGACTGGAAAGGTAAAGTATAAATGGACTGAAGGTTAGCTACTTCTATATATGGAAGGCCGTCAAGTGGACTGGAAAGGTAAAGTATAAATGGACTGAATGTTAGCTACTTCTATATATGGAAGGCCGTCAAGTGAACTGGAAAGGTAAAGTATAAATGGACTGAATGTTAGCTCCTTCTATATATGGAAGTGCGTCAAGTGGACTGGAAAGGTCAAGTATAAATGGACTGAAGGTTAGCTACTGATATATATGGAAGGGCATCAAGTGGACTGGAAAGGTAAAATATAAATGGACTGAAGGTAAGCCAATTCTATATATGGAAGGGCATCAAGTGGATCGGAAAGGTAAAGTATTATTGGACTGAAGGTTAGCCACTTCTATATATGGAAGGGCGTCAAGTAGACTGGAAAGGTAAAATATATATGGACTGAAGGTAAGCCACTTCTATATATGGAAGGGCATGAAGTGGACTGGAAAGGTAAAGTATAAATGGACTGAAGGTTAGCCACTTCTATATATGGAAGGGCGTCAAGTAGACTGGATAGGTAAAGTATGAATGGACTGAAGGATAGCTACTTCTGTATATGGAAGGCCGTCAAGTGGACTGGAAAGGTAAAGTATAAATGGACTGAAGGTTAGCTACTTCTGTATATGGAAAGGCGTCAAGTGGACTGGAAAGGTAAAGTATAAATGGACTGAAGGTTAGCTACTTCTATATATGGAAGGCCGTCAAGTGGACTGGAAAGGTAAAGTATAAATGGACTGAATGTTAGCTACTTCTATATATGGAAGGCCGTCAAGTGGACTGGAAAGGTAAAGTATAAATGGACTGAAGGTTAGCTCCTTCTATATATGGAATTGCGTCAAGTGGAATGGAAAGGTAAAATATAAATGGTCTGAAAGTTAGCTTCTTCTATATATGGAAGGGCGTCAAGTGGACAGGAAAGGTAAAGTATAAATGGACTGAATGTTAGCTACTTTTATATATGGAAGGCCGTCAAGTGGACTGGAAAGGTAAAGTATAAATGGACTGAATGTTAGCTCCTTCTATATATGGAAGTGCGTCAAGTGGACTGGAAAGGTAAAGTATAAATGGACTGAATGTTAGCTCCTTCTATATATGGAAGTGCGTCAAGTGGACTGGAAAGGTAAAGTATAAATGAACTGAAAGATAGCTACTTATATATATGGAAGGGCATCAAGTGGACTGGAAAGGTAAAATATAAATGGACTGAAAGTTAGCCACTTCTATATATGGAAGGGCGTCGAGTGGACTGGAAAGGTAAAGTATAAATGGACTGAAGGTTAACCACTTCTATATATGGAAGGGCATCAGGTGGACTGAAAAGGTAAAGTATAAATGGACGGAAGGTTAGCCACTTCTATATATTGAAGGGCGTCAAATAGGCTGGATAGGTAAAGTATAAATGGACTGAAGGTTAGCTACTTTTATATATGGAAGGCCGTCAAGTGAACTGGAAAGGTAAAGTATAAATGGACTGAAGGTTAGCTACTTCTATATATGGAAGTGCGTCAAGTGGACTGGAAAGGTAAAGTATAAATGGACTGAAGGTTAGCTACTTCTATATATGGAAGGGCATCAAGTGGACTGGAAAGGTAAAGTTTAAATGGGCTGTAGGTTAGCTACTTCTATATATGGAAGGGCGTCAAGTGGGCTGGAAAGGTCAAGTATAAATGGACTGAAAGTTAGCTACTTCTGTATACGGAAGGGCGTCAAGTGGACTGGAAAGGTAAAGTATAAATGGACGGAAGGTTAACCACTTCTATATATGGAAGGGCGTCAAATAGGCTGGATAGGTAAAGTATAAATGGACTGAAGGTTAGCTACTTATATATATGGAAGTGCGTCAAGTGGACTTAAAAGGTAAAGTATAAATGGACTGAAGGTTCTCTACTTCTATATATGGAAGGGCATCAAGTGGACTGTAAAGGTAAAGTATAAATGGGCTGTAGGTTAGCTACTTCTATATATGGAAGGGCGTCAAGTGGACTGGAAAGGTCAAGTATAAATGGACTGAAAGTTAGCTACTTCTGTATACGGAAGGGCATCAGGTGGACTGAAAAGGTCAAGTAAAAATGGACTGAAAGTTAGCTTCTTCTATATATGGAAGGGCGTCAAGTGGACTGGAAAAGTAAAGTATAAATGGACGGAAGGTTAGCCACTTCTATATATTGATGGGCGTCAAATAGGCTGGATAGGTAAAGTATAAATGGACTGAAGGTTAGCTACTTATATATATGGAAGTGCGTCAAGTGGACTGGAAAGGTAAAGTATAAATGGACTGAAGGTAAGCTACTTCTATATATGGAAGGGCATCAAGTGGACTGGAAAGGTAAAGTATAAATGGGCTGTAGGTTAGCTACTTCTATATATGGAAGGGCGTCAAGTGGACTGGAAAGGTCAAGTATAAATAGACTGAAAGTTAGCTACTTCTGTATACGGAAGGGCATCAAGTGGACTGGAAAGGTAAAATATAAATGGACTGAAGGTTAGCCACTTCTATATATGGAAGGGCGTCAAGTGGACTGAAAAGATAAAGTATAAATGGACTGAAGGTTAGCCACTTCTATATATGGAAGGGCGTCAAGTGGACTGGAAAGGTACAGTAAAAATGGACTGAATGTTAGCTACTTCTGTATATGGAAGGGCATCAAGTGGACTGGAAAGGTAAAATATAAATGGACTGAAAGTAAGCCACTTCTATATATGGAAGGGCGTCGAGTGGACTGGAAAGGTAAAGTATAAATGGACTGAAGGTTAACCACTTCTACATATGGAAGGGCATCAGGTGGACTGAAAAGGTAAAGTATAAATGGACGGAAGGTTAGCCACTTCTATATATTGAAGGGCGTCAAATAGGCTGGATAGGTAAAGTATAAATTGACTGAAGGTTAGCTACTTATATATATGGAAGGCCGTCAAGTGAACTGGAAAGGTAAAGTATAAATGGACTGAAGGTTAGCTACTTCTATATATGGAAGTGCGTCAAGTGGACTGGAAAGTTAAAGTATAAATGGACTGAATGTTAGCTACTTCTATATATGGAAGGCCGTCAAGTGAACTGGAAAGGTAAAGTATAAATGGACTGAAGGTTAGCTCCTTCTATATATGGAAGTGCGTCAAGTGGACTGGAAAGGTCAAGTATAAATGGACTGAAGGTTATCTACTTATATATATGGAAGGGCATCAAGTGGACTGGAAAGGTAAAGTATAAATGGACTGAAGGTTAGCTACTTCTATATATGGAAGGCCGTCAAGTGGACTGGAAAGGTAAAGTATAAATGGACTGAATGTTAGCTACTTCTATATATGGAAGGCCGTCAAGTGGACTGGAAAGGTAAAGTATAAATGGACTGAATGTTAGCTCCTTCTATATATGGAAGTGCGTCAAGTGGACTGGAAAGGTCAAGTATAAATGGACTGAAGGTTAGCTACTGATATATATGGAAGGGCATCAAGTGGACTGGAAAGGTAAAATATAAATGGACTGAAGGTAAGCCAATTCTATATATGGAAGGGCATCAAGTGGATCGGAAAGGTAAAGTATTAATGGACTGAAGGTTAGCCACTTCTATATATGGAAAGGCGTCAAGTAGACTGGAAAGGTAAAATATATATGGACTGAAGGTAAGCCACTTCTATATATGGAAGGGCATGAAGTGGACTGGAAAGGTAAAGTATAAATGGACTGAAAGTTAGCTACTTCTATATATGGAAGGCCGTCAAGTGAACTGGAAAAGTAAAGTATAAATGGACTGAAGATCAGCTACTTATATATATGGAAGGCCGTCAAGTGAACTGGAAAAGTAAAGTATAAATGGACTGAAGATCAGCTACTTATATATATGGAAGGCCGTCAAGTGAACTGGAAAAGTAAAGTATAAATGGACTGAAGATCAGCTACTTATATATATGGAAGGCCGTCAAGTGAACTGGAAAGGTAAAGTATAAATGGACTGAAGGTTAGCTACTTCTATATATGGAAGTGCGTCAAGTGGACTGGAAAGGTCAAGTATAAATGGACTGAAGGTTAGCTACTTATATATATGGAAGAGCATCAAGTGGACTGGAAAGGTAAAGTATAAATGGACTGAAGGTTAGCTACTTCTATATATGGAAGGCCGTCAAGTGGACTGGAAAGGTAAAGTATAAATGGACTGAATGTTAGCTACTTCTATATATGGAAGGCCGTCAAGTGAACTGGAAAGGTAAAGTATAAATGGACTGAATGTTAGCTCCTTCTATATATGGAAGTGCGTCAAGTGGACTGGAAAGGTCAAGTATAAATGGACTGAAGGTTAGCTACTGATATATATGGAAGGGCATCAAGTGGACTGGAAAGGTAAAATATAAATGGACTGAAGGTAAGCCAATTCTATATATGGAAGGGCATCAAGTGGATCGGAAAGGTAAAGTATTATTGGACTGAAGGTTAGCCACTTCTATATATGGAAGGGCGTCAAGTAGACTGGAAAGGTAAAATATATATGGACTGAAGGTAAGCCACTTCTATATATGGAAGGGCATGAAGTGGACTGGAAAGGTAAAGTATAAATGGACTGAAGGTTAGCCACTTCTATATATGGAAGGGCGTCAAGTAGACTGGATAGGTAAAGTATGAATGGACTGAAGGATAGCTACTTCTGTATATGGAAGGCCGTCAAGTGGACTGGAAAGGTAAAGTATAAATGGACTGAAGGTTAGCTACTTCTGTATATGGAAAGGCGTCAAGTGGACTGGAAAGGTAAAGTATAAATGGACTGAAGGTTAGCTACTTCTATATATGGAAGGCCGTCAAGTGGACTGGAAAGGTAAAGTATAAATGGACTGAATGTTAGCTACTTCTATATATGGAAGGCCGTCAAGTGGACTGGAAAGGTAAAGTATAAATGGACTGAAGGTTAGCTCCTTCTATATATGGAAGTGCGTCAAGTGGACTGGAAAGGTAAAATATAAATGGTCTGAAAGTTAGCTTCTTCTATATATGGAAGGGCGTCAAGTGGACAGGAAAGGTAAAGTATAAATGGACTGAATGTTAGCTACTTTTATATATGGAAGGCCGTCAAGTGGACTGGAAAGGTAAAGTATAAATGGACTGAATGTTAGCTCCTTCTATATATGGAAGTGCGTCAAGTGGACTGGAAAGGTAAAGTATAAATGAACTGAATGTTAGCTCCTTCTATATATGGAAGTGCGTCAAGTGGACTGGAAAGGTAAAGTATAAATGAACTGAAAGATAGCTACTTATATATATGGAAGGGCATCAAGTGGACTGGAAAGGTAAAATATAAATGGACTGAAAGTTAGCCACTTCTATATATGGAAGGGCGTCGAGTGGACTGGAAAGGTAAAGTATAAATGGACTGAAGGTTAACCACTTCTATATATGGAAGGGCATCAGGTGGACTGAAAAGGTAAAGTATAAATGGACGGAAGGTTAGCCACTTCTATATATTGAAGGGCGTCAAATAGGCTGGATAGGTAAAGTATAAATGGACTGAAGGTTAGCTACTTTTATATATGGAAGGCCGTCAAGTGAACTGGAAAGGTAAAGTATAAATGGACTGAAGGTTAGCTACTTCTATATATGGAAGTGCGTCAAGTGGACTGGAAAGGTAAAGTATAAATGGACTGAAGGTTAGCTACTTCTATATATGGAAGGGCATCAAGTGGACTGGAAAGGTAAAGTTTAAATGGGCTGTAGGTTAGCTACTTCTATATATGGAAGGGCGTCAAGTGGGCTGGAAAGGTCAAGTATAAATGGACTGAAAGTTAGCTACTTCTGTATACGGAAGGGCGTCAAGTGGACTGGAAAGGTAAAGTATAAATGGACGGAAGGTTAACCACTTCTATATATGGAAGGGCGTCAAATAGGCTGGATAGGTAAAGTATAAATGGACTGAAGGTTAGCTACTTATATATATGGAAGTGCGTCAAGTGGACTTAAAAGGTAAAGTATAAATGGACTGAAGGTTCTCTACTTCTATATATGGAAGGGCATCAAGTGGACTGGAAAGGTAAAGTATAAATGGGCTGTAGGTTAGCTACTTCTATATATGGAAGGGCGTCAAGTGGACTGGAAAGGTCAAGTATAAATGGACTGAAAGTTAGCTACTTCTGTATACGGAAGGGCATCAGGTGGACTGAAAAGGTCAAGTAAAAATGGACTGAAAGTTAGCTTCTTCTATATATGGAAGGGCGTCAAGTGGACTGGAAAAGTAAAGTATAAATGGACGGAAGGTTAGCCACTTCTATATATTGATGGGCGTCAAATAGGCTGGATAGGTAAAGTATAAATGGACTGAAGGTTAGCTACTTATATATATGGAAGTGCGTCAAGTGGACTGGAAAGGTAAAGTATAAATGGACTGAAGGTAAGCTACTTCTATATATGGAAGGGCATCAAGTGGACTGGAAAGGTAAAGTATAAATGGGCTGTAGGTTAGCTACTTCTATATATGGAAGGGCGTCAAGTGGACTGGAAAGGTCAAGTATAAATAGACTGAAAGTTAGCTACTTCTGTATACGGAAGGGCATCAAGTGGACTGGAAAGGTAAAATATAAATGGACTGAAGGTTAGCCACTTCTATATATGGAAGGGCGTCAAGTGGACTGAAAAGATAAAGTATAAATGGACTGAAGGTTAGCCACTTCTATATATGGAAGGGCGTCAAGTGGACTGGAAAGGTACAGTAAAAATGGACTGAATGTTAGCTACTTCTGTATATGGAAGGGCATCAAGTGGACTGGAAAGGTAAAGCATAAATGAACTGAAGGTTAGCTATTTCTGCATATGGAAGGGCGTCAAGTAGACTGGAAAAGTAAGTCACAATTTGGTTTGAATGTTAGCGTTCTTTTTCTTTAAATACATTGATATTAAATTGCTTCTTGTGTATCCGGAAGAGTATTAATGGACAGAAATGGGTAAATTACAAAATGGGTAATAATGTACGTCATTCTTTCTCGGAAACGGGAATATATACGCTCATGATACTAGCGAAGTGGTATACTTATAATAATTATTTAAATGTTTCTTTCTTATAAAATAAATTAATGTCTATATAAGCCTACTGAACTGTTTATATAAGGCTACTTTAACATATAGAAGTGTACCATATGGACATAAAAGGTAAATTACAAAATGGTTTGACTTGAAGCATAATCTTTAAATAAGATTTTGCTTCATTTTCTTTTCAATACCAAGCATATTAATTCATAAAATTGCGAAAACAGTGACTTGTACAGATATGTATTTACATGTATGGAGACTCGATGCAAACAAGTTTGTAATAATATCAGGTTAATATAAAGAATCAATGTTAATTAGCTATTGGAAACATTTATTTCTGAATTGTCTTCCCAATTGTTTAGAATTACTTTTTCTGGATTTAACTGTTTCGTCTATATGTTTCTATTTGTTAATTGTAAGAAATTTATGTTTTACATGATGTTTAAGCAACTTCTGTTAATCCCTCTCTATGTATGCAGGTTGTGTATGTTACGGCAGTATTTCCCTATATATTGATGGTGATCCTATTGGTTCGAGGGTTAACCTTACCTGGTGCCACGGATGGTATAAAATTTTATCTTCTGCCAGATGTCAACAAAATCATGACCTCAAGTGTAAGATTTTTCTATTTGTGTTATGTCTTTGTACATATGTATGTATAAAATAGGCACTTAGTTACATTGTATTCAAGATTAATTGACATTAGTTAGAAGGCATACAACATGTATAAATAAACATTCACACTGGACAACCATGCTATTCGATGATGGTAGATGGAGGCGGGGTTTTACAGATTAATTGACGTTAATTAGGACACTACAAGGAATTAGCTGCAGCAGCGGCTGTTCACAAACACCGTATAAAGAGCCGACTGTCTGACACGGCTTATTGTCTTGTCAGTTGAACTGTGACAATTGAACTGAACTTAATACAACGAAGTCTGAAGACCATTTCGTAATATATTCTGATTCCCTTTCATCTCTTAAAGGCCTGGTTAATATGAAGCATGATTTATTAAGTCTGTTCTTGAGAAACAATATAAGGTGTAACACCTCTCACGTCCCTAGCTCCGGCTTAAATGGTATTCTACTTTAAAGCCACAAAGATTGGTCTTGATAATTCCAAAGGACCAATAACCCAGTTGTCATTCAACAAGGACTATCATAACCTGACTTCTATGATGACGTGATTTACAAACTTCGTAAGATCCTTGGTCAGGATCACGTTCATAGACCCTATCATTTGGCAACGCACTGCATGCTTGATGGTGGACCCATTTACAGTTCGCCACTATGCTTTCCTCTTTGATTGTGCGATGACCGGACAGGCTATGGACCCTATGATGACGTCTACCTAAAGCCCAAAAGGCAGGTGACGTTTGATGTTTGTCTGCAGTCTTTGTCTTGTCGTGCCCTCAATGGTTTATTCTGCCAAGTCATTAGTACCTTCTTTGTGGCTTTCTAGGCTATTGAGTTTTTTTTGTATTTATATATACATGAGCATCTTATATTGCATATTAATGCTGCCTTGTTGGTTAGAGAATAGTTCATGGCGGTGATTTGTTTATTTACACTGTCCCGCTTTATTTGGATGACAGTAGGGTAGGTGTGAGGTTTGGTGCACTCTAGAACCTGGTTTAAACCCCCAGCGGCCTGTTTTTCCACTGATCGTTCCAAGGAGTAGCCCCATTGTCAACCCTTTTGTGTGTGTGATGTCTTATTTGGCCTTTTATTCATCTTTAAATTTGTTCTTTGTTTCTGTATATGTTTGTGGTTGACTGTCATCCTTGAATGCTGCTTTTCCTATTCGATTTGTATATCTATATTTATAGAGAAATACATCTTCCTTATACGTCTACCTAAACCCTCAAAGGACGGTAGTGTGATGTTTGTCTTAAATATTGTCTTGTCGTACATTCAATGGTTTGTTCTTTTGTTGCTCTGGCTTCTGCCAAGTCACCGAGTACTTGCATTGTGGCTTTCTAGCCTTTGTTTTATATGTTTTATATTCATATATACATGATCATTCAGTGTCGGCACCTGTCATAGACCTTGTCTCCACATCCCTAATACTGTTCCAAGGACCACCTGCTAAGTCGGCACCTGGTATCTCCTGGTCTCTTAGCATAGACCTAATCTCCACAGTCCAAATACTGTTCCAATAACCCCCTGCTAAGTCGGCACCTGGTATCTCCTGGTCTCTTAGTATAGACCTGGTATCCACAGTAATACTAAGTTTTATCTATTGTATGTCTTTACATGCCCCTCATTGCCACTCTCTTTCTCATCTATTTATTTATCTAGTAAACTACCCAAGGGAACGCAATCTTTGTGTACTGTGATATTGCCCCTCTGAAGATCTACCAACACGTCTTCTGACCGTTGGCCAATAGTATCAACTTCAACAATAGTGCAAGATTCATCACTCCCACCTGTTGCACTTGTCAACAAGTTTGTGAATCACTGCCATTCTTATTAGACAACATTCTTGTCAGGTTTGGACATACCGTTATAAGCAAACCTTTGGCATTCCTATGGGTACTAACTGTGCACCCATTGTCGCAGATTTGTTTTTATATTGCTACGAACGAGACTTTATGTTAGGCCTTTCTCCAGATACACAAGCTAATGTCATCAACGCTATAAATAACATCTCACGCTGTCTGGATGATATACTTAATTTGGATAATCCTTTCTTTTCTTGTATGGTTTCTAATCATGCAGAACTAAAACTCAGTAAAGCTAACGTTTCGGATTTTGTCACTCCGTTTCTTGATTTACATCATGAAGTAGTAATAACTAAATTGTATGATAAGAGAGATGATTTTGATTTCGCTATTGTGAATTATCCACATTTAAATGAAGATATCCGCAATACTGTTTCTTATTGCGTGTATATTTCTGAGTTAATTCGTTTTGCCAGAGCTTGTAGCCGTGTTGAGTACATCTTAACATTACTGAAAAACTACTCCAACAGGGTTACCGTTACCATAAGTTACGTATTACTTTTCTCTAAGTTTTAATATCGTAACACTGATCTGCTCGACAAATATAATAGCAATCTTAAAACACTTCTGCAACAAGGTTTATCACAACCCGTCTTTTATGGAGAGGTGATTTGCAAACAGGGAAATTATCGGTCGTGATAATTTCCAGGAATTATTTATTAAAATTATTAGTAATTTTTTAAACAGAGGTTACGACCGAATTATGCTGCGGCGCACTTAGCTGTAGACCCTTCGTCAGTTTGCAATTATGCTTTCCTCTTTGATTGTGCAACGACCGGACGGGCGGTGGACTCTATGATAGCGTGTTCCTAAATCTTTAAGGCGGGAACCGTTTGATGTATGTCCTTCACTCCGTTTTGTCGTGCCCTTAACGGTTTTCCCCTTGATGCTCTGACTTCAGACAAGTCATCGAGTACATAAGAGATTAGTTTCTTAGGTTTAACTTATTTTTATATAGTACATACATGAACATTTCTGTGTTTTTTTCTTATTACACCTATCTACGCTTTCTTAAATGTAAGGGGTTAACTCGGCGGGTGTTATTTTTATTTACTCTGTACTGTTGTTTAGTGGTGATGGCAGGGTACGAGTGAGATTTAGTGCACCCTTGAACCGGTTTAAACTCTCCGTTGGTCCCTTTTGCAACTGACCGTTCTAAGGCGGTACCCCTGTTGTCAACCCTTATATGTTTGTGATGTGCTTTTTTGACTGAATGTGTGCGTGATGTACTTTTCGAATCACCTTTGCGCTGTAATACTTGTTGCAGTGACTGTTTTCTGTGAATACTGCTCTTCCTGTTGGACGTATAACCTTTTCTTTGATTAATGCTTGTTTAGTGGTTGATCCATTTACAGTTCGCCACTATGCTTTCCTTCCTCTTTTATTGTGCGATGACCGGACAGATTGTGGACACTATGATATATGACGGTAGCGTTTGATGTTTGTCTTTAATCGTGTCTAGTCGTACCCTAAACGGTTTGTTCTATTGTTTCTCTGGCATCTGTCAAGTCATTGAGTATTTATTTTGTGGCTTTCTATGCTTTTGTTTTTTATATTTTATATATACATAATCATTTATGTGTTTCCTTATATTGCCTATTAATGCTGCCTTGTTTGTTAGAGCTTATAACCAGGCGGAGATATCTTTATTTACACTGTCCCGTTTATTGGAATGACAATAGGGTGAATTTTGATGCACCCTAGAACCTGGTTAAAACCCCAGAGGCTTTTTTCCAAGACCGTTCCAAGGTGGTAGCCACATTTTCAACCCTTTTGTGTTTGTGGTGTCTTATCTTTCCTTTTATTCATCTTTAAAGTCGTTTTTTTCTGTGTCGTCCATGAATGCTACTTTTCCTGTTCGATTTTATATCTACTAACTCTATTTTGCCTATTGTTTCTGCCTTGTTTGTTAGCGAATATGACCTCAAGGGAGTGTCTTTATATAAATTGTCACGTTTTATTGGTATAACAATAGAGTTAGAGGGGGGTTTGGTGCACCCTGGAACCTTGTTTAAACCCCCAGGGTTCTTTTTGCCACTAGCCGTTCCAAGGCGGTAACCTTATTGTCAATCCGTTTGTGTTTGTGATCTCATGTTTCTAGCTTGTTATTAACAGTGTAATTGCTGTTTGTTTTAATGCATGTTTTGGTCGACTGTTCTGTGAAAGCTACTTGTTCCACTTTTATACCTACTTTTATCATTAATGTTGTACTTTCAGGTTTGGATAGATGCAGTGACGCAGATATTTTTTTCATATGGTCTTGGTTTGGGCACTCTTATAGCGCTTGGAAGTTACAACAAATTCCATAATAACATTTGCAAGTAAGTTGAATTGAGGGTACTCAAAAAGTTTATATGGTACCAACAGGAACGAGCCTGGCAATCCCTTCCTTCATTTACATCGAAATAGAAATATACAGTATTGGCCGTCTCAGATGTTTCGCTAAAGCCATGGTCATTGTTTTCTGCGGACCTCTCCTAAAACAATACTAACTGAAGATATTTAATGAACATGACAAGAAATGAAGAAAATTAACGTGAAATCGGGGGATTTCATCCCTCTGCCAGGATAAGCAATGGCTCTGTTATTGCCCGGGAAGTAAGAAAACATACGGGCGGTTGACTAATAATATTGTTATATTAATTAGCAGGTATCTAAAAAAAAAAGAGTATGATAATGGACCTTTGGAAACGGCCGAAAACGACACATACGAAATATTGCAGTCTCGGTTTGATTGAGACTGTTCGTGAGCGGTATTGTTTCATATAAGGTCGCAATTTAACGTTTAGATCGTACATGTTGTAATATCTGAGAGACTGAATAATTACGTAAATTGACAGTGCTTTATTTCTTTAATAAGTAAACACAAAACATTAAAGATGCACTATTTATAAAAAGACCCTATCAGTTTGCAACTCGTTACATTTTTAGAGGTTGGTCTATTACAGTTCGCCAATATGATTTTCTCTTGATTGTGCGATGACCGGACAGATTGTAGGGTCAACCACTAAACATGCAGTGCGCTGCAAAATGATAGGGTCATCATAAACCGCTTTTGATAAAATTAATTAACAAGTTTAATAAAGAGTGTATGCAAGTGGTTATGACCAAGATCTTACGAAGTGTGTAACCCTTTTATGTTTGTGGTGGCACATGCCTTATTTCTTATTAACATGGTAAGTGTTGCTTGTTTTAATTTTGGTTGACTGTGTTCTGTGCAAGCTACATTTCCTGTTCGACTTTTATTATCCGGGGTTTAGCAACGTACTATGGAGAGGAATTAGTGACAATTTTCTTTAGCTTTACGTGGTTCTCGTTATTTTCCTTATAGTATAGTAATACTATTTCAATAGAATAGGGACCCATCGCAGTATCAGTTTATTTTAGACGTTTATTTTTAGACGCGATTCAGAACGAGGCGCAACGCGGTAATTAAGTTACTGCATGGTTCTCGAAGATAATCTGCGCATTAAAGTATTTCAGTTTGTCAGTACATGTAGTTTCTAGGATAGTAGACTCAAGTTCAGAACAAGAGTAACACTGTTTAATTTGTTTTTATTTTTTAACAATTTCGAAGTAATTGATAAAGTCCAAAACAAACAGACAAACATATTCACAAATGAGAATAATTTGTGTTAATTCAATATTCTCACCATTAATTGATGTAACCTGAGCATACTTTCTAGCAATGTTCATAGTACTTCAACTAAGGTAGAAAACTACAAGCTTAGCCCGTCAAATACACATTGCTTTAAGAATTTATTTGCAGATCAAATGTTTGGTTTACACATTGTTTTAAGAATTAATTTGCAAATCAAATGTATGCACATATTAACACAATGAATACATAAATAAAATACATTAAATGGCGTAATTACAAACACTTTGGACTAATATGAAATAATATATCGAGATACATAGCGCGATACGATGTATCCGTATAGCATTATATCGCGATACAAAAACAACTGACATTACCCATCTATGGTCTTATTATATTGTTTTTATGTTTTCTTACCATGTAGTTATTGTATTATTATTTTATTTAGATTAGACAGTCGAAAGTAATTAGATTTGCATATTTTATACTATTAATAAGGACAGTTTAAAGGGTCAGCTAAAAATATAATTAAAAAAACTCCGTTTATTGATATACCAACAAGGAATTGGTGTTTTCAAGTCTTAACATTAAATTATAAAATCGCGGAACACAACGACCTCGTATTATAAGTTAGGAAATTGCGTTAATTGAACAACGTTGTGTCTGGTGGTGTCAGACAATGCAATATTGGCTATATTTGGAGATCAGTCACAAGTTCCACAACATTCGTTCGCTTAAATACACTTTTATTCTGTGTATTAAACACATTTGGCTAGCAAACGGTCCCATATCTGAAATAAAACACCGATTCAGTTTTTCAACATTTCGCGTCATTCATTCACACTATGCGTATTTTGAAATAAACATCTGTCAAAACCACATCTCTACCTAACCTCCGTGCTCATATTCTCCAAAGAAATGAAATAATCCTGAAAAACACAGTAAAATACTTACTATTCATGACAACAGTCATTCTACTTTAACCTCAGGTTATATTTAACAATGAAATAAAAGCTAATCTTGGGAAAAACACATGCAAACTAGAAACTTTGGATTTTTTCAAGGAACTATTTAAGCACCCTACGACCAAGAAGTACTTCCTGCCTGGTCTGACACCTGGTGCTCCCCGATTTTATTTTCGTACAGTGCAACGGAAATACACCATAGTTTTTAATAAGTATATGAAACCTTGTACTCTCATACATAATATCTAGACTGCACCTATAGATTCACTTCTATGTATATTATTTTGAAACAAAATTGTTCATGTTCAAATGTTCTGGCGGGCCTGTGATACTTGTATATCACAGTTTTCTTGTACCTACTTTCGATGCACTTCGGCCTTTCTGAGTTTTGTAAATACTACATTTCTTGCTCGACTTTTGAATGTAGTGTTGTCTGACTATTTGTATTCTGTGAATGCTTAACCCTCTCTTCGACTTCTGTTCATCTACTGATTGCATGCAACAACTGTATTTGTAACACTATTAACAGTATAGTATAGCCATTGTCATGTTTCTATGTTCTATTTTCTAGAGATGCGATATGTATAACGATATTGAACAGCAGCACAAGCTTGTTTGCCGGTTTCATAATATTCTCCGTCATAGGATTTATGGCGCATGAGCAACAACTTCCGATCAGTGAAGTTGCCGCTTCCGGTAAGTTGCCGCTTCAGGTAAATAGTTTCGTGTTGTTTCTTTGAATAGTGTGTTTAAAACAAGTTCATTTAGTTTGAAATGTGTACGGGCTGTTTTTGAAAGAACAAATTCATTAATGTACTACTCTTCTCACAGAACAGTTGGAAACATGAACAACTGCGCTTTAGTCACTTATACTAGTAGTATATTTATCGGTGTCCTTTGTTTGCTTTCTTTGGAATATTGTAATATAGTAAATAATACATATATGCAAGTATTAATTCCCTCCTTGTGTTCCAGGTCCTGGATTGACGTTTCTTGCCTATCCAGTGCCATCATACATATGCCTGTATCTCCCCTGTGGTCTGTCCTATTCTTCTTGATGTTGTTGATGCTCGGAATGGATAGTCAGGTGTGAATGACAAGAATATATATACATTTCCTTGCTAAATAAAAAAGAAATACCCATTCGATGCTATTGTGCAATTATTGATTGTGTTAGAAGTAAGGGTGCATCGTTTATATATATATATATATATATATTTTTACCATTTAATAATATCGTAAATGTATCACTTTTTTCCGAATAAAAGATAAATTAGAATATATATTTAAACAAATTAAGGATATTCTAATTGTAAGACAATTATTAAAATCGGTATATATATATATTCATAATTCATTTTAACATTTCTTTTAATTGATTGATATATATCTTAAAATCACCTTTTTCATTGAATATCTTAAAACTGATTTAAATATCAGAATATAATTGAATATATTCAAAATAATAAACTGGCTATCCTTAATGGAGTATTAGAATTCCATAATATTTAATGATATCCATAATTAATATGGCATGTCTTAACTGCAGCATCATATGATACCGACCAACCCCGGCTCGGTGACTTAAATGTTTATGCATAAAATATTGTTTTATTTCTTTAAGAAAAACATTGAAATCTCCAGATAAAATTAAAATAATATTAGTTGCATGTTGTACACATATCAAGCGTCCTATGTTTCAAATGACAAGATTGTATTTGAGAGCTGAAATTTAACTATAAAGTATTTTTACATTCCTAGTTTGTGACGATGGAGGGTTTGTTCACGGCATTAATTGACGAGTTTCCTGCACACTTAAACAAACGTAGAGAGGTGTTCATTGCCATCATATGTTTTTTATCCTTCCTAGTTGGCCTATCGTGCATTACAGAGGTAAGTCGCTGAACGGCGTATGCATACTGTGAAAGTTACATTACGTGGTCCTGCCTTAATTCCATTAAGTGATTTTATAACAGATATTTCGACAATAAAACATTTTAAAAATATTGTTTACTGTAAAAATACTATAACCTGCTTAAAATTACCTAATAAAAGTTTTAATTTCACAATATGCAAACTTTTAAGCCTATATAAAGGTTTTATTTCATACCCAAGCCAACCCCGTTTTCGCTTCTTGGAGAAGGGGTTGGATGGGGTATGAAAGTTAATACTCGGACCACGTAATGAAGTACGAGTTGTAGGGGTTGGATGGGGTATGAAAGTTAATACTCGAACCACATGATGAAGTACGAGTAATACAACTATCTAAGAATAGACAATTAAATCGTAATACAACCCCGACCGCGTGCTGATACATATACACTATTGATTTAACAGTATACTCTTCAATAATATGGTCATTTGTATTATATATGTGTTTGTCAATATTTGTCTCAAGACTTGAAAGGTAGTTTTCTCCTAAACCAAAAAAGGTGCAGCAATGATGTTACTCACTATAGACGTATACGCACAATAAGCATGAAACAAATGTGTCTATATCGCTTAATGGTTTATTAAGTAGTTATCTACTGTGTTTCTGTGTAGACTTTATATATACTAAACAAACAAAGAAACTTCCGCTGATATTGATGCTGGTTGTCTAGACAGCAAAACAGGAAACAGTTAATGATGTTTTAAGAATAATTAGATAGACCCGCCAACAATAGCCCAATCAAATATGTTTTTGAAAAGTTCCGTACACAAGGGAGTTAGCCCTCTTTTTATTAAAACATGCATTTTGGCCACACACTAATTAAATTTACGAAAATTACCGAAATTTGTCCGAGACAATATTCTCTATATGTTCCTTGCCAACAAAAATCACAAAAATACAAAGCACAGATTACGTAGATGGCAGCTTTTGATTATCAGAATGCATCAAATTACCTCCCTTTAACATTTCTATATCACCCATAAAAGAGTATTACTTGGCAAATTTGAAACTGTTTAATGAAATATTTAGTACTCACATAAATGTGCTTACAAACATTGTTTTATTGAAACGATGTTTAAGCTTTTATATGCCCTCAAAAACTGCCTATGGAAATACCAGAAAAAAGGTGTGAAGTTTCTTTTTTTGTTCAGCATATATACCGTGGCATTAAAAGTATGTATAAAAGTCGAACATGAAATGTAGCTTTCACAGAATATAATCAGTCAAACACACCCATTCAAACAAACACCAATTACTATGTTAATAAGAAGAAAGGCATGTGACATCACAAACAGGAAATGTAGCATTCAAGGACCACAGTCAACCAAAATACACGCAAAGAAGCAAAGTAAAACTACATGGGTAAAATAAAAGGCAAGGTATATGACATCACAAACAAAAAGGGTTGATAATAGGGTTACCGCCTTGGAAGGGTCAACGGGAAAACCGGCCGCTGGCGGGGATTGGTGGGTATGGATGGGGAGGGGGAGGATACAACCAGATAACACCAGATTCGAGGATGCACCAAACCTCACTCATACCCTAGTCATCACAATTAAACGAAAAAATCATTTATTTCATAAGCTTATCTTCTGAATGTATGGACCATTTATGATAAGCTAACCACCTGATTGTATGGGTGATTAACAACGTGTAAGCACACATAAAACAATCTTAGTGCACTCTATGTATTTAAGACGTTTGTTTAGGTACCCATAAAATTGTTGGAAATCTTTTTTGATTTATATATATTGAAGAATAAAGAGAGATATCAATAATACACACTGTAACCATCTGCATAATTATACCAATAATTATTTCTTTCCATTTTTAATCGACTTTTGAGCGGTAGCTAGCATATTTCACTATCGCTCATGAACAATCAAACCGAGACTGCAATATTTCGTATGTGTCGTGCTCGGCCGTTTCCAAAGGTCCAATATCATACTCTTTTTTTTTCAGTTCTCTGTGCTAATATTTTTGTTTTAAGAATCATAGGATGTGAATTTATTTAGTTCCAGGGTGGATGTACATGTATCAGTATACAGATCCTTGATTGATTTATTTCCAGGGCGGGATGTACATGTATCGGTATTTTGATGATTGGGTTATTTATTTCCAGGACGGGATGTACGGGAAGAATCAATTACTCTTTGTTTGAATAATACATGAAATTGTTTCAAATTAGTACTGTTAGGCTCATTCCATACATAGTTAAATCAAAAATCATTTAAAAGGGTCTTAACATTACTTGCCCAATTTGTACAGCCTCTCTCACAATCTCTCAATGATTCTTCATACATAGTAGATATAAATATATTGTTCGTACTTACAACCATAGTCCAATACTTAATTATTTTAACATATCGTGATACATACAAGGGATATCTACCTAACTCCCCATAGACTCCTGCATTACTAGTTGAAGTTTTAACTTTCAACAAAAATTTATAAAATTTTAAATGAATTCTTTCAATTTCTTTTGACTTTGTAAACCCCAAAATCTCTGCTCCATAATTAAGAATAGTCCCCACAAATGAATCAAAAAGTTGACAACATGTTTTAAGTTTGAAATTATACCTTTTTATATTTGCGATTAGAATATTTATACATACACATATTTATATTAATATAAGTTAACTATACTCAACATGTTATACAGGAACATATCCAGAATTCAATTTCTAAATAGCATCTCATTTCTTAATTGAAACGCTTTATATATAAATATGGAGAGTTTACGAATATATCCTTTATTATTTGAATTTATCAGTTCTATAAACTTAACCATGTTAGGTCGTCGGTAGAAATGCTTGGGTATATATTGTTTCCTTAAATCTGTATATCTGTCACACTGTAATACGAAATGAAACTCATCTTCTAACATGTTGCATAGATCACAAGTTCTCTCGTTTATAGGTATTCTATTAGGTTTAACCCAATATGTATAACTGCCTGTAATACAAAGATAGCGTCAACTGTTGAACGACCTGCCCTAAAGCCAAACTGCGCGTCTGACAATACACTATTCTCCTCACACCACTGACTTAATCTTTTGTTAAGTATACCTGTAAATACTTTCGATAAACAGCTTACAAGTGTTATTCCTCTATAATTATTTACATCATCGGGGTCGTTTTTCTTGAATAAAGGAACTATAATACCATCAGCCCATTGTTCTGGAAAATACCCAGAGTTCAACATACTATTGAACAGATCCGTTAAATGTGGCGCTATAATATCAATCGTCTCAAGAAAATATTCATTAAGCATACAATCTCCCGCAAAGGCTTTGTTTCGTTTAAGTAGTTTAACTACTGACAATACCTCGGATATAGTTATCTCCCTGTCCAACTCGTCAAAGTTGCAATCTGCCTCGTTAAAATCGTGGTTAGTGCAAAACGTTTCAGCATCTACATTGTGACCTACTGTTGATATCGCTTTCTAACTCAGAAAAATACTTTAAAAATGTTTCCAAACTAATACTTCCTGTACTAATTTCCTTTTTTCGACAAAAATGTTTCCAGAAGTCTTTCGGTTTGGCATTTTTTAGATTTTCAATATCACGCATTTTCTTTAATTCATACTATCGCCGTTTTTTCTTTATTAATTTAAATATTTTCTTCTTAACGTGCAATTCAATCCGATTTTCACTTGATTTACATGCATTACATTTATTTAAAGCCACATTATATCGTTTCTTTACTTCATAACATTCGACATCAAACCAAACTGCTTTTTTATCATTTGGGTCTGAAAAACGTATACGCCCTCGGTTTACAATAGTTTTAGAAAATAACGGATCCGCGATCTCACGAATAATTTGAACAAAATTATTTATAGATGTGTTCACGCCATCTCTATTATTAGTGTCTACATTCATAGAAATACTATTTAAGTCTGTTAACCTCCCAATTACTCCACTACGAAATTTATCACGTAACATGTCATCCCATTTATATGAGACTCGTTCAGTCGTCGGCACATCTTGCATAGCCTTCTTACAATGTAGAGTAAATGACAATGGTGCATGATCTGACCATTCGTTAAAAGACTCAATTTTAAAATCGCTTACGCTTGTAAAATCACACTCTTTCAAAACCAAGTAATCGATAACACTGGACCCATTTGTATTACTGTAAGTGTAAGCGCCGGTCGTGTGATCTGACCCAAGCCTACCGTTAGCTAACATTAATGACGTTGCCTTACACAATTCAAGAAGTTTATTCCCTTGGGCATTGCATACTGTATCCACGGAGTTACGACATAACGGTATATCAGGTATATATTCGTCATCATCCATACTACTTATTAATGTGTCACATACAATATAATCTTTTTTGTCACCTTTTCCGACACGTGCATTCCAATCACCAACAATTACGGTTACTCCCTTGCTATCAAAATAATAAACATCATCTTGTTATAATTGAAACAAATCTACCTGTACAACATTATAGGCGGGTGAGTCTGAACCCCACATGTAAACACCACATAAATAAATATCTTTGTCTATATGAAAAAAATGCTTATCTAATTTAAGCCATACAATAGTGTCATGATGATTCCTTACAATTTCTATACCATTTTCGATATTTTTCTTACAATGCACAGCTATCCCCCCACTACAACGTTTTGCATTTCTATGTTGAAATTTACGATACAAATTAAAACACGTATAACCATTTAGTTCTATGTCACTGTTTTGGTCATATATCAGTATACTGATCCTTCGTTTATTTATTTCCAGGGCGGGATGTACATATATCAATATACTGATCCTTGCTTCATTTATTTCCAGGGCGGGATGTACATGTATCACTGTACTGATCATTTGTTTATTTACTTCCAGGGCGGGATGAACATGTATCGGTATACTGATCCTTGGTTTATTTATTTCCAGGGCGGGATGTACAGATATTTCCAGGACGGGATGTACATGTATACTGATCCTTGGTTTATTTATTTCCATGGCGGGATGTACATGTATCAGTATACTGATCCTTGGTTTATTTATTTCCAGGGCGGGATGTACATATATCATTATACAGATATTTCCAGAACGGGATGTACATGTATCGGTATACTGATATTTCCAGGGCGGATGTTCTTGTATCAGTAAACTGATCCTTGGTTTATTTATTTCCAGGGCGGGATGTACATATATCATTATACAGATATTTCCAGGACGGGATGTACATGTGTCAGTATACTGATCGTTGATTTATTTTTTACCAGGGCCGGATGTACATGTATCAGTATACTGATCCTTGGTTTATTTATTTCCAGGGCGGGATGTACATATATCATTATACAGATATTTCCAGAACGGGATGTACAGTTATCGGTATACTGATATTTCCAGGGCGGGATGTTCTTGTATCAGTATACTGATCCTTGGTTTATTTATTTCCAGGGCGGGATGTACATATATCATTATACAGATATTTCCAGGACGGGATGTACATGTGTCAGTATACTGATCGTTGATTTATTTATTTCCAGGGCGGGATGTACATGTATCAATATACTGACCCTTGGTTTATTTATTTCCAGGGCGGGATGTACATGTATCGATATTCTGATCCTTGGTTTATTTATTTCCAGGGCCGGATGTACATATATCCGTATACTGATCCTTGGTTTATTTATTTCCTGGTAGGGATGTACATGTATCGATATTCTGATCCTTGGTTTATTTATTTCCAGGGCCGGATGTACATATATCCGTATACTGATCCTTGGTTTATTTATTTCCAGGGCGGGATGTACATGTATCAATATACTGATCCTTGGTTTATTTATTTCCAGGGCCGGATGTACATGTATCATTATACTGATATTTCCAGGGCGGGATGTACATGTATCAATATACTGATCCTTGATTGATTGATTTTCAGGGCAGGATGTACATGTATCGGTATACTGATATTTCCAGGGCGGGATGTACATGTATCAGTATACTGATCCCTGGTTTATTTATTTCCAGGGCGGGATGTTCATGTATCAGTTTTTTCTGATGCTCGTTTTATTTATTTCCAGGGAGGGATGTATATGTATCGGTATTCTGATCCTTGATTTATTTATTTCCAGGGTGGGATGTACATGTATCAGTATACTGATCCTTGGTTTATTTATTTCCTGGGCGGGATGTTCTTGTATCAGTATACTGAACCTTGGTTTATTTATTTCCAGGGCGGGATGTACATTTATCAGCTGTTTGACTTTTATGCTGCCAGTGGTCTATGTCTGCTTTGTCTCATTTTCTTCGAGTGTATCGCCGTGTCGTGGGGATATGGTAAATAGTATTCTCCGTGATTTGAAAAGTTGCTATAAACCTGGGTCCATATTCATAAAGCTTCCTTGCAATATCTTAAGACAAACTTTATCCATTTGTTAACGGGTGTTTGTAGCGATTCATGACGTTTTCTTAATACTGTTAATAAGGTTATGGATAAATAAAACACACAGCTACATATTTATCTTAAAATAGATGGTTTGTACTTTGTAGTATCCCTGAGAGGTTAATAAGGATATTCAAAATCTTAAATGTTCTCTTTAGTAATATTTTCAACTTAAGATGCTTTATGAATACGGGCCCCGGTCTTCTGTTGCTATTTCCATGCTCTGTAAGTATTGTTATTTAAACGGATTAATGTTTCGGGAGATTATTAAATCGATGTCGTCGTTGTTGTTGTTGTTGTGGGTTTTTTGGGGTGGGGGGGGGGAGGGGGAGGGGGGGGGCGAGGTTTGAAGATTAGTTAAAAGATGGAAATGTTAATAATTGCTTCCGGTTAAATGGTCATTTCTATGTCGTTAAAGAAAGGAAGATGAAACACATTTTACTGCTAACGAGATACATGCGTTCGTGAATTGCTTTTGAAAGGTTGTGCATTCACAAGCAACCCGTAAACATCGTCTGATCCCTGTTGTGAATGGGGAGGACCCTTATTCAACAAGGGGCCAGTTATATTAAAGTGTCATAATTTAATAATTATTAAAGAACATAAATGGTAAACGTATAAATATATATAGCGAAAATACCGTTATACAAGGCCTATCCAAAACGTCATCGCGGGGTGATGGGCGCCCAAATATATCTTCACCAACTCACCAACACTGATATGGAATGAGGTGGTAGTGGTTTCACTACTTGTTTGTATTCTTTCTAATCTAAACTATTTGAAAAATGTTAAGCCGATTCATGATTCAATTGTTATTGTGTTTAAAAAAGGGTGATTTTTATTTCTGTTTTGCTTTATTTGTTATTATGTTGAAATAAAAGGGTGATTTTTATTTCTATTTCAGGTGTAAATCGTTTCTATGAGAATCTTCACTCCATGTTTGGTTATTATCCCAGCGTGTTTTGGAAGATAGCCTGGGTAGTAACAACCCCTGCAATATGTTTGGTTTGTGTCTTATATAATATTGTCTAAATTAAAAATGAAAGAGATTTACTAGTATTAAAGGTGTATATTCCGGTTGAATAAAGTTCTTATATATAACTTGGCTTTTATAATAATAATAATAATAATAATAATAATGATATATTTTATTTAGGGTTTAAATTTAGTTTTGCACTCTATTTCTCAAAGAACAACAATGTAAATGCATCAGTAAACAATGTGTTGTTTGAAGATGAAGTAAACTAATATTATGCATAAACGAGCCGTTTTTTTAATGAATTGTGTACAATCCTTCCATACACATTCTTGTAAAAAAATATCATATCGTATGTGTTTTGTTCTTAAAACACAATAAAAAGAACGTAGAGACTAAATCACTAATACGTCCGGATACAAATACATGTCGGAGCGTCTCCGCTGCGGGTTCGAATCCCACTGGGAGCTCGACTTGTAAGTGAGGAAGTGTCGATTCTTACGGATGGCGGGAGGTTTACAGTACTGGTTCTACCCAGGAAAAGTGGGTGGTCTGCCTTCACCACAAAAAATCGACCGTCATATATAACCTTACATGTGTTGAAAATGACGAAAAAACACTATACAACAAACAAACAAACAAACAAATACGTGTCTATTTTTATTTCTTTATCCCGTAATAAAAAAAAGTATTCAGAGATTTCCATTTCATCCTGGTCTCCCGTCTCCATCCACAGGGCGTGTTCCTGTTCTACGTGGTCCAGTTTGAGCCGGTGAAATATCTACAGTACGAGTACCCGAGCTGGGCCCACGGTATTGGTGCCATGATGGCGCTGTCGTCGGTGGGCATTATACCAGGATATATGGTGTATATATTTCTGAGGACTCCGGGAAACATAACACAGGTAAGTAAGATTCTATGAGAATTACAGAATTTGGAAATTTGGGAAAATATATAAAGGTTATTCGGAATGTGGAAAAGATGCATAATATAGCAAAGTGGGTAAATAACATTAAATGTTGGGAAAAAAATCAGGCCTTTATAACTTTTCTTCATAAGCTGTTATTTAGCGGAAAGTATTGCGTGCATACAATTCAAATGCAATTACCCGAGCAAGACGACACCATTATTGCAGAAGCACTACTGAAGGCAGGGAAAACACCTCAAAACGGTCTGTGAAAACAGCCAAAAGGGTGCTGAAATATATTGCTGTAAAATATATCCATGCGTTGAACGTAGCATTCAAGGACTAAAGTAAACAAAAAAAACGCATAGAAACAAACAACAATTACGGAGATAAATAAAGGGCCAGGTATGTGACATCACAAACATAAAGGGGTTGACAATCATGGTTACCGCCGTGGAACACGGCCAGTGGCAAAACAGGCAGCTGGGGGTTAAAAGCACCACCAAACCCCACACTTTACCTATTGACATCCCAATAAAACAACGCAATGCAAATAAAGACATCCCCGCCATGGTATATCCATACAAACTAGGCAGTTTAAACATTAAACAAAATAAATACTGAAAAGGGGATCGCTAGCAACAAATAAGAGAAACAATAGAGAAAAGTAGCAGACCCGTTTTGTATGTTCCGCTCATGAGAGGTACTCGCGTCCCCTATTGTTTGGGGCGCTTGTTTCAGCCAAAGGTTTTTTGGACTTTTTAGACAAAGTTCATCTAGTACCTAAATAAGTTGTATATCAGTGAAACAGACATTTTTAGTGGTAAATAAAAATACTTTCCTTTTCAAAATCGGTTGAGAAATACACATTTTATGCGCGAAAGCTGTTTTTGATGGGGCATTTTCAATGCAAAATTCTGTTGCATGATAAATTTGAAATTTGGCTTTAAATTGTTGGATATTCGTAAATTAAGACACCCTGAAAGTATTATAGCAAAATATGAAGGCTAACTGAAGTTATTTGAAATTTCCTAATTTTCTGCTGTCACACCAACAAGGAATTTACATGGGAAAAGCCCCCATCAAAAAATCATTTTGGCTGTAAAATATTTATTTCTCAACCGATTTTCAAAAGTAAGATATTTTTATTTACCACTAAAAATACCAGTTCTTATGATATATAATTGATTTGCGTAATATTTAAATTGCTCAAGGTACTGCAGAAAACCCTTTGGCTGAAACAAGCTCCCCAAACAATAGCACCGATTTATATGGCTTTCTACGTTATAGTCACACGGATGAAGTATAGTGGAGATATGTTACAGTCGCCACATAGCAATAAACCAAATAAATGGCTCCTTTGGAAAAGAACAAACACAACCTAGACAGAAAAGTGACTCGGGGTCACCATTATATACTTTATATTCACGAATACAGAAACATGTTTTAAAACCCCCGATTTTCTGCAGGCAGAATATGCTTATTGACACATAAACTGAAACAGCTGAAGAAGCACTCGGAAGCGTTCCAACTTAGAGAATTACGCTTACAAGTAAACTGAATAAAATTAGACTGTACACACTATGCCGAATAAACAGTTGTGTACAAATTACGCTGTATCCCCTACACGCTGCGCCGACGCTAAGCACAACACCGGAAGTGTGCTGATCCAAATTGTTTATTTGTAGCACAGGTAATGTTTATGTAAGCATAGGAGTTAAAAAGTCAGCGTGCCTTTTTAACGAAGCGTACGTTTCTAATCAGTTGTTGTTATTAACGGCTGGGTACATCATGGGACTTAATGCAAATTTGCCGGTAATATTATACACTAATACTTGACACAAAGTCTCTATCATCTCCGTTTAGGTTAACCATAAGCTTATTCTGACCTTAAGGATAATAAGCATGCATTTTTATTATGTGTGTGACCTCTCGGAACGTATTAAAGTAATTAATAATATATATTGATACACCAAGATAATAACTTGTGTACAAAATAAGTGTACAGTCTGTTTGTTGTTATGGGTGGGGTGATTGTACCGCTTAGAACTACACATATAATATATGTGTTCATGTTTCTTCATTTTTCTTTATTTCAGAGATTGAAACTAATTTTTCGGCCAGATATCAAGCTGCCGGGTGAAAGATCAGAAGCGCCACCGCCATATTCCGAAGTTTCTATGCATATAGTAAATGACACCGCTGTGGTGTAGCCTAACAACTTTAGAAGGATGTTGAATTATTTAAAAAATAAACACATTTGAAATAAAGACTGGTAGTAATCTATAGTATAAAATAGTCATTTGTATAATGGAATTGCATGTACATACTACTAATAAACGAGATACTAGGACCACCGTGTCAGTTTTACATGTTTACAGTTCAACCCAATCTTACATCCAGTGATCATTGAGAGGTTTTCAAATGTATGATGGTCTTATGTTCATATCAGAACAGAATTTGCAATATATAGTAAGTGATTTCAATAAGTGGTTCAATTTATATGAAGAAACTAAGCTCCGCCTATCATTGCATGTGTAGAGTGGAGATCCCGCAAAAATCAGAAGGGGTTAGCTATGACATCTGTCAATTAAGGGGGTTGAACTATGAGTAGGTTATAGGGCGCTCACGTGAACTTACATAACGGATACCAACCAGTGGTTTAAACAACATAAAAATACGGTACGCGCCTACTTTACCGAAAATGCAAATAGGTATAAAAGTTGATTTTGTTTGTTTGTTTGTTTGTAAGGTGTTTTACGTCATTTTCAACACATGTAAGATTATATATGACGGTCGATTTTTTGTGGTGGAGGAAGAACACCCATTTTTCCTGGGTAGAACCAGTACTGTACACCTCCCGCCATCCGTAAGAATCGACACTTCCTCACTTACAAGTCGAGCTCCCAGTGGGATTCGAACCTGCAGGTATAAAAGATGGACAGACAATGTAGCTTACACAGAACAGTCAACCAAAAACTCAAATTAAAACAAACAACAATTACAATACTAAATAGAGGCAAAGGTAGGTATACAAGACACAACAAAACAATGTAGCTTTCACAGAACACAATCAGCCAAAACCATATTAAAACAAACAACAACAAGCAATGTTTTAAGCAAGCGTAAAAAAACTGCCGATAAGTAAATAAACATGACAACCAAAAACTTGTATAAAAACAAACAGATAATACAATGTTAATAAGAAGTAAGGCTTGTGACATCACAGACCGAACCGGGTTGACAATAGGGATACCGCCCTGGAACGGTCGGTGGCAAAAAAAAATAGGTGTACCAAACCTCACTCTTACCCTATTGTTATCCCAATAAAATAGGACATTGTAAAGACAAAAGTATCGCCATGGCAAACGTTAGCAATTGGCGACGTCAACGCAAACAGTGTCAATGATTTGCAAGAAAAATAATCAATCATGAGCATCCGGTTCATATAGAGAATTCCAACCCTCGGTATAGCTGTTTTAATCGGAACCTCGGCTGAACCTCGATTCCAATAAAATCAATTATACCTCGTGTTGGAAAACAAATTATACTTCGGGATATAAGAATATTTCATAGGTATCCGATGAAGATATGGAATTCCAACTCGAGGTATAAGTGTTTTTATCGGAACCGAGGCTCTGCCGAGGTTCCGATTAAAACACTTATTCCGAGGTTGGAATTCCCTATCTGAACCGAATACCCATGATAGATTATTTTGCTTGCATATCAGAGACATGTTGTGCGTTGATGTTTTGCATGTTTTCCTGCATACCGGATGTTGGCGCGCGTGAATTTTATCACGACCCTAGGGTGAGATGTAAATATCTAGCCCGGATAAAATGACGGATATGCAAGAATATAAGAATCTTTCATGGGTATCCGGTGAAGATAGGGAAATCCAACCCGAGGTATGTGTTTTTATCGGAACCGAGGCTCCCTATCTGAACCGAATACCCATGACAGATTCTTTTTCTTGCATATCAGAGACATGTCGTGCGTTGACGCCGCCAGCTACTAACGTTACAGCTACTAAGAGGCTAAGGGAAAGTGTCTTGCCCAAGAACACACCAATGAAACTCAGTGGCACCACGGAGGATTGAACCCGGGGCCTCCGGTTACAAATCCGCCGCGCTACCGACTGCGCCACGCCAGCCCTTGAACAAACTCTAAAGACACAATATAAACGGCTTTAATCATACAAGCCAAAACGTCGAACAGCTCATAATTTATTTTACGCATATTCAATCTTGGTATTTTAAGTACCCTTGAATAATCTTCTAAGTTATTACTCGGTACGTATACATTATGTTATGGCCTGAACACACGGCTAGGGTTTGGATAAACTTTTTTGTAGTATAATGTTGCCATTATTTGGTTTAAATACTGTTATATACAAAATAGTTGATATCTCAGCCTCAACCGGAATTCAACCAAATTTATTAACGGCGGGCGCAATAGCAATATTACTTTTGGCTCCGCCCCCAGGAGCCGTCAGGGTTTAAAATTGTCAAATATACTAACGATTCAATTCCCATGTTTGCATATCTATACTCAATCTCTACCCAGTCATTGGATTCATTTCATTTGACTCTGTCAACGTCAAAAAAAGTAGAGCGAACGGTTATGTCACGTGGTTATTCAAAAAAGTTATGACGATGTTTATAATAAATAATTTTGCGTGATCCGCAAAGATAAAATATAGACCTATATTTAATATTTCTATGAGTTAATGTTTTAAAGTAATTTTCTGTTATTGAGCTTCGGTTTGAAATGTTTACATATGCGTATCGACAATCTCTACCCAGAGTACACTCGTTCCCATTTGACTCTGTCAACGTCAAAGGAAGTAGGGCGAACGGTTAGGTCACGTGAATATTCTAAAAAGTTACGACGATGTTTATAACTAAATCCTTTGCGTGATCTGCAAAGATAAAATAAAGACCTTTATAAAATAATTTCAATTTGTTTTTTATGAGTTATTTTTTTATAGTAATGTTCTGCTATCGAGCTTCGGTTTGAAATGTTTACATGTGCGTATTGATTGAGAAGAACTAAGTACGTATTAGTTTGTAGTAAAATAATCCCAATTAAAACTAAATTCTTTTCGCGCATTATTTCAAATCTTGCAACATTTAATCTGCAGATATTCTGAAAATTATATTTACACAAGAAATAAATAAGTTTCAGGGAAACATATTCCAATTTAACAGATTTTACCAAAATCTTGTAATTTAAAAGTTAGCAGCGATATGTGTGAGTGCAAGGAACGATAACTCTGCGTGGAGATTGGCGTATCGATTGAGGAGACCTAAGTACGTATTATTTTTGTAGTAAAATAGTCCCGCTTAAAACACAATTGTTTTCATGCATTATTTCAAATCTTGCAACATCTAATTTGCAGATATTCTGAAAATCATATTTATACAAGAAATAAAAAAGTTTCAGGCAAAAGTATTCCAATTTAATAGGTTTTACCAAAGTAGTTAGCAGAGATATATGTGAGTGCAAGGAACGATAACTCTGCGTGGAGATGATCTATACTGATAAACAACGTATCAAACGATTCAGGGGTTGGTGGATGGGGCGGAGGTCTGGGATAAAACATTGTTTAAGTATGTCTGAAATAAAACGTTATGGTGATAACATCGTGGGTCCCGGGGGAAAGGGCGTAAAACGGCCAAATATAAAGAAAAATCAATTGCAGCGTCATGTTTCTAAAAGTTAAAAAGCACATCAAACAGTTTCATTATTTCAAACTCAGAGTTGTGTCCTGATGGCAGGTGGGGTTGGTGGGATGCAGTGGGGTAGGGTGTGGTGGGGTGGGTGGGTGGGATGGGCGGCGTAGTGGTGGTGGTGTGTGTGTGTGTGTGTGGTGTGTGGTGTGTGTGAGGGGAGTGGGGAGGAGAGGCGTGGCCACATTAGTTTTTAGATAACAATTAAATATGTCTCAAATTAAATGTGATGATGATGGGATTACACAGTATAAAAATGTTTGCTCAATGGTGGGACTCAGGGTGGTGTCAAACGTTCCTATTTCGTACTTCTGTCAGCTATATACCATTCACGCCATGATCAACGGTTACTTGTTTTCGTTCGTACCAAACAAGCAGAAGACGTTCGTTCTACTGCAGGCGGCAACAACTTCAGGCATAAATTCCATGACAGTAATGATGTACTTTGAGACTACTGCCTCATGGCGTAGCGTCAGACAAATATACCAGGAAGTGGCAGTAAAATCCTGTGTCTTTCACTTTCACTACATCTACTGTATCCCACTGTATTTGGAGTTAGTGTTTACTCTACTTTTTAAACCAATCCGATGGCTCAGAATTTCAAATACTTGCACCATTTATTCACGAAGAGTCTACTACCAGCACTGTATGATTTAAAGTGTGACTTATATAGAGACTATCGATAAAACTTATCGTAAACGCTAAGCCGGATAGAGTCTATGAAGAGAAATCTTCACCATTAAGAAACCGCGGTCGGTCGCTACGCTACCTCCCTTTCGGTTTTTTAATGGTGAAGATTTCTCTTCATAGCCTCTATTCTATACGAAGAGCTGTCACGTGAACTTCACAATGAGGAATTCATGAATAGTTTTTCTTCTAGGTTCAGTGGAGAAGTTTGGCTGAATGTCTTGGAGGACTGTGTTGTGACATGTACGGTTATAGTGTTATTGTATATAAATACTGATAAAGGTGATCCTTTGGGAGCAACAAACACAATTAATAGAATAAAGCAGCAGACTCGGTTTTATTGAGTCTGTTCATGAGCAGTAATGAAAGAAGAAACACCTCTCACGCCCCCTAGCACCGGCTTAAGCGGTATTCTACTTCAAAAGCATCTATATTGGGCTCGTTGGTCCCAAAGGACCAGTAAAAATAACACTACTGATTCGTAGCACGGGGAAACTTTTTACAGGCGCCACACTGCACTAAACGAACGCTAGTGTGAATGTCAATAAATACTGATATAGGTGATCCTTTGGGAGCAACAAACACAATTAATAGAATAAAGCAGCAGACTCGGTTTTATTGAGTCTGTTCATGAGAAGTAATGAAAGAAGCAACACCTCTCACGCCCCCTAGCACCGGCTTAAGCGGTATTCTACTTCAAAGGCACCTATATTGGGCTCGTTGGTCACAAAGGACCAGTAAAAATAACACTACTGATTCGTAGCACGGGGAGACTTTTTACAGCCGCCACACTGCACTAAACGAACGCTAGTGTGAATGTTAATAAATACTGATAAAGTATATTTGTTTTACGTTTTCAATGAATGAATGAATGAATGAATGGTGTTTTACGGCACGCCGACACATAAATAGGTCATATTGTGCGCAAAAACTGACGAAAGATGAAGAGATGAAGGATTAATTAAAATTTAATGTAAATATTTAAAGATAAAGCTATTAAAAAATAAGGAATGATATGGTAGTAATGTAAACTATAGATGTAAATCAACAAATTTACATTCAAATGCGGTATAGTGTGGCTCTTGGCTCTATCCAAGATGGCCACCGTCACTCAAATATAGCCACCGTCACTAAAAACCAAGTACTTTGTGACAGAAATGATTGGTATGTCCAATTGTACAAAGTTAGTCCCACCCGATCCCGGAATTCGTACAGAGAAATAAACGGAAAACTATAGCTTTACAAAGGAAAGCAATACAAATGTATGTGTCTTCTTCTCCAGAACTGTGTGGTTAATAACATGTTATTTGTTTGCATAATTAATACTCTATTTAGTAAAATTAAATTCCCTGTTGTTGCAGCCCGGGTCAAGTGAACATATATAAGTAATATATATATAGAATGAAATCTTAGCCAACCTTGCACAAAGTATGTATTGACAGTTGCAAATTACACATCTTATTAAAGGCAGGAAATGCTATAACTACGTAACATGAAACAGTTGACGAAGTAGTCGATAGCCTAGGGTAGTACGCAATCGAATCAATAGTCTAAGAATATAATTAAACCTCGAAAATATTCACCTCATGCGTAAATTGATGTAATCCCATGTACGCTGCGCTCAAGCATAACCAGGTAGAGTGCAGGACCAACTTGTTTATTTATTGCACAGACATTGTGTATGCAAGCTAAGGATAAACAGGTCGCATAACGTTTTATGAAGCATAAGTTTCAAATTAGTTGATTAAATTAACACCTGGTGACATCGGGTGATTTAGTGCAAAGATTACTGTACTATTATAACCCGACACAAACATAAAACATCTCCCTTAAATTTGTCAATTGCTTTTTTGCATGTGGGGGCTGGCGTGGCGCAGTCGGTAGCGCGGCGGATTTGTAACCGGAGGCCCCGGGTTCAATCCTCCGTGGTGCCACTGAGTTCCGTCGGTGTGTTCTTGGGCAAGACACTTTACCTTAGCCTCGTCCGTCGGATGGGGACGTAAACCGGGCGGTCCCGTGTATCGGTCTACCCTCCGAGCACGTTAAAGAACCATAGGAATCTATTCGATAATAAGAGCAGGGCAGGTTCCCGGATTCCTATGTATCCTTCTCCTCTCTCTGGGGCGGCTCTAAATAACCTATACTGTGTTGATGAGCCGTTAAACAACATTCAATTTTTGCATGTCTATGGAACAAGTCTATGTTGGCATATTTTTTGTACAATTTCATTGATTTCAATTGATTAAATTAACCGTTACAACAGTGTGTTTTTTAATTGCCAATAGTTATTGATAATAGTTCAAAGCAGATTGTTTTTGGACGCAAGGTTGATTTTCAACTTGGATTCACATAGCCGTTGCTTTTGGCGTCATCGCCATCTGGCGAATAACCTATATTTTTTCTCATAAATCGAGGCTTCAAGTCCAATGTATTGATCTATGCTAGACCTGGGATGATAATTATAATTATAGTCATATAAAGCGACTATAATTATAATTATCATCCCAGGCTAGACGAAAGTATTGGATGCTGAAAACAACTATAATGCAAATAAACAGGTCGAGAAACTCTACGAAAATCTCATTATGATATTTTTTTCAAGCGATTTTTTGCAAGGTTAAAAGGGAAAAACACGATGTGACGTCACGCACACCTTAGTAGTGAAAGTAACAAAACACCCCGGAAAAATTACAAAAGAATATGTTTTAATTGTTTCTAAAACAATATATAAATATATGATTAGAAAACAAGAATTGGACAAATTTACTTCAGAATAAAAACAATGTAGCGTATTTCGAAATTCGGATAACTGCGCTATCAGGTTACTAGTTTATTTTCAATGTTGCCTGTTCGTATACTACATTTATTTGCATTTGAAAATTGTACCCTAAATTAATTCCTGTATGCATTTATACATATTACTTTTTCTATTTATGTTTGGATGATTTTATAAGGTAGGTTGACGAGAAAACGATATGTATAAACAACTATTTTAGTATCAAAATGAGCAATTGCGTTTCGTCCTCAGTTTCGTACCTCGTTTCGTCACAATATTAACTAAACAAAAATGTCAGCGTACTTCGAGTCGGCACTTCGCGGAATGTATAGCACTTATTTAATCATAACAGAATACAGTCATATATCTTCAAGTTCATGTTTTCTGCAGTTTCTGCAGTTTCTTTATGATAGTACAGCTGTTATAGTAGATCTGTTTTACTTTCGCAAATGAACATTTGTTCAATATGCGAGGACAGTCTTGACAATGGACAAGATACTGTTATTTTAATGAAGAAAGGGTGTGATGGTGTAAATAGAACAAGTATAGCTCGTGGCGACAAGTTATTTGTACAGCCTGGGCAAAATGTTCATAAATTTAAACATGTAGAGCTATATATATCAGTCCTAATTCAATAGCAGGGCACAAGAGAAAATGTGAAGCTATTACAGGGAAAGACGAACCGCAACGCACGCTTAGGAAAGACTGCCTATTTTGTGGCAAACCTTTAGGGTTAACGAGCTTCGGAAATGAAACCAAATCTATCTTTTCTGTAAGAACCTGTGAAAAAAGAAAATATTCTTGGTCTAATGAGGTGTATTGTTATAGTTCTGGGGAACGCTGACAGTGGTTATAGAAAGAATAATTCAGCAAAGTTTTGATAATTTCACGTATTGTTTTATTGTCGTCCTTGGCACAAGCGGCCCAAACCTCAAACAAGGCAAGCAACTCTCGTAATATAACATTCATTCGCAACATCGACTGTTTCGCAGCATGACTCGAATGTAATACGCAGGTTTCCATATTGGTTACGTCATACTAGCGTGACGCGCGTCAGATTCCCGCCAAAACGAATTTGCATTCAATATCAAAGTTATCTTTAACATTTTGCAATGTCATATAGCCGATTGCTCCATCTATAGTTTATTAGGTGAAAGTAGTGATAAAACCTTCATCTGTATTGTAAATAACAAACATGCAACGCAAATCATACATCAACACATTAGCGGCCATACTGTTTATGTAGCAACAGCTTAGCAACAGTGCACTATTTTCTGTGTCGTTGCCTTCCGGCTAACAGAATGTTAAGATTTTGAACATACCGAAGCGCCGTGATACACACGAGGCGGGATCCCGAGGAATGACGGGATTGGTCGAGCGTTCACGAGTGTATAACATTTTGTCCAGTAAGGCCAAATGAATACAATGCGAGTTTCCGTGACTCATATCGAGAGAGATATAGCATCCCCCCGTCAAAAATTAAAATTGTAGTGCTATTTTATCATGAGTCACAGAAACTCCATCGTCATAAAGAGTCTACTAGACAAATTACAACAATTGTTATTTGATTTAAACATATTTTATTGCCAATATTTTACAAACAGAGCAAATATAAACATATATACGATAGACATATTATAATGACAAATGGGTTGGGTAACAAGTTCTACCAACATTAGATTAAACCCTTCCCAGTTAGCATTTTGAAATTGCGAATGTATATGGCTGAGAGTAATAAAATAAAATACAATGGCAAATACATTGAGATAGAATAAAGCTGAATAAGTAAATAAAATATAAAGAGAAAACATAATAGAGAAAGAGAGAGGATAGAATAGGGAGAATAGTGAGAAAGACTAGTTTACCCCAATTTGAATTCAGTCAGTTTAAGAACGCCTGAACGCTATCTAGAAAACATTTTCAAAATATAGTGTACGCGCATAGTACGTGTAGATTGTTGAAAAACAACAGAGACAGATTATGTAAACCTATGTGTTTCGCGTATATATGTTTGAACTGCTTCGAAGAGAGATTCATTTCCTCTGTCAGTTAACTGTTCGAGACCATAAAGGATTGTTCTTACATTTAACGGGTGTAAATGGCGGGTGGATTGAAAGAGTTGGAGCCGGTATGTGAAAAAAGTGTTACACTGGAAAAAATAATGTTCAGCATCTTCTACTTCAAATCCGCACTCGCAAACGGGTGAATCGCGTAAATGATTAAGGTATAAATCACTATTAAGATTACTACACAAATTCCTCATTTTGGCATGTAAAACAGAAAATAAACGTTGACCACTTAAGTAGTATTTTGGTACCTTTGAACTCGGAAATACAGATGTTAATAGTCTTCTCTTGAAAATTGATATAGATTCCGAGTTTCGTATTTCTACTGACATATTATTCCATAGTTTAAGAGAAGACGGAACAAACGATTTGTTGTATATTTCAGTTCTCCTAGCAATAGTGGCATAGTTGTCGTTATTTCTGAGAGGGTATGCACTGACATCTCCTACTAGCTGCGGAAAGATGTTTGAGATATAATTTGGAACGGATCCATTTTTAACATTATAGACTGAAATAAGTTTTTGCATTTTCCTTCTATCGGAAAGTGATACCCATCCAATTTCAGATATTAAACGATGTATGGATACTGAACGAGTCAGTCCCGTCACAATACGAGCTGCTTCATATTGTACCTTTATTCCAAGCTATCTTTTTCGAAAGAAGTACATCCATCCCATGTAATGGAAGCATATTCTAATATTGGACGCATATAAGACAAGTATATCTGATTAAGTGTTTTACGAGCTACTTTATATTTAAGTATTCGCATTAAACCAAGAACCTTTGAAGCAGAAGCAATAATATTGCTAATGTGTTCGTGCCGTTTTCCGTTATTACTTAATGTTACTCCTAAATGTTTATGGTTGTCAACAAAAGTCAACGGGACATTGTCTAGATATAAAGTTGGACGACGATCATTATTAATTAAAGAAAAGAACATTACTTCTGTTTTGGCAGGATTAAATTGTACAAGCCATTGATTTGACCATTGCGTAATCATTACTAGATCATGATTAAGGATTCCTTCCATGTCGTTTATACTAGATGTTGAGACTGATAGCGAACTGTCGTCAGCAAATAAACGAGTTATACTCAGCATGTTTTCGGCAATATCATTTACATATATCAAAAATAAAAGTGGGCTCAAGAGAGAGCCTTGAGGAACTCCGGCAGTTACAGTTTTGACTCGGAGGTTGCAGATCCAACACGGACTCTTTGAGATCGGGTTGAGAGATAATCAGATATCCAGGCTAAAAGTTTTCCATCAATACCATATTGTTTTAGCTTAAACAAAAGCCCTTTATGCCAAACACGATCGAAAGCTTTAGATATATCATAAAAACAATACACGTAAATTGTTTAGCATCGAACGCCTGACATATATGGTGATACATATCGACAAGTTGATATATAGTAGAATGACCAGGGAGAAAACCCGATTGGTTTCTAAAAATAAGATCGAACATAAGTAGAAAAGTATACATGTGTTTAAATACTATTCTTTCCATTACTTTACCAACACAACTAAGTAACGATATTGGTCTATAGTTCATAGGAATACTAGGATCTGACTTTTTGAAAAGTGCCATAACCATAGCACATTTCCATAGGTCGGGGAAAATACATGCATTTAATGATCTGTTAAATAGTATATGTAGAGGTTTTGAGATTGTATTTACGGTTTCCTTTAACATCTTATGACTTATTTCATCCTCTCCATTTGCTTTATTTACGTCTAAAATCTTGATAATATCAACAATTTCGGATTCTTCTATATAAATAGTTTCTCAATTTATTATTGGATTTTAAATGAAAAATAGGTGATTCAACATTAGAGTCATCAACTGATAATATTGAAACAAAATATTCATTTAAGCATTTCGCTTTTTCTTGGTCAGTTATTGAGTATGACGTATCGCCATTAGGTAAGACTGTTTTAAAGGTGGAATAGTTTCCGAATTTTTGTTTGACTTCATGAAATATTTTAAAAGTTTCCAATACTGACGTTTGCCCGTAATAGTTGTTTCAGTAATTATAGTTTCCACATTATTAAAGAAACGTTCTTTCGCATGTTTTTTAAGATTATTAACTTTGTTTCGTAATCTTTTATATGCTGCTAAATCAGAAAATGATTGAGTACGCGCTGCTTTAGTTTTTTGACGATCACGTTGTCTTGAAACACGTCTTATTTCTGAATCATACCACGGTTTGTCATTAGGACGAATTGTTACATATTTCGATGGGATGCACACATGTATTAATTCAAAAAAAGATTTAGTAAACTTTTCGCACGCAACACTCAGCGAATCGTTATATAAGAAAGACCAGTCTGTATGTTGAATAAGATCATTGAGTTTTATGAAATTGGCTTTCTTATAATTCCAAACTCGTCGAGTAAAAGTCGGTCTAACATTGTAACTGTATTGTAACATTAAGTATGTACCATGGTGGTCGCTTATATCATGTGGTATGGTTACAATCCCGGAATCTAAGGGTTTAAGAGAATCAGAAATAACTATAGGATCTATCAATGTGGCAGAGTAGTCGGTAACTCGAGTTGGTTCAGTTATAATGTTTGTCATACTATTAAGCTGCATTATATCTTTTAAAAAATGGTTATCAGTATTAAGTTGGTTCTCGTTGATATCACCAACTATAATGATGTTATTCGATAATTCAAAAGCCTTTTCTAAGCTAATGTTTAAGTTATCCCTAAAAATATTACTTGAATTAGGTTTGCGATAAACGGTACATACTAAAATAATTTCACTTTTATCTCTTACTTCAATCCAAAGTGAACTGGGTAATAAATATTCAAGTTCGAATACACGTCTTGAAATAATGTTATTCGCAGTATACATTAACAGTCCGCTAGAATGTGCAGATGTATCCTTTCGGAAAATATTACTATAACCGTCTATACGTATAAAATCATTGGACACGTTTTCCGATAGGTGTGTCTCTGTAAAACACAAAACATCCTAATCTAATAAATGATCCTTAATATATTCCATTTTGTTACGTATACTACGAATATTTAAGTGAAATAAAGAGAGGCTATGTTTCTCTATCGTATTTTCAGGACCTGGATTTATTTCAATGTCGCCTGACATAATAACTAATAACAAAATAACAAGAGAAAAATCAATGTTTAAGAGAGATTTAGAGACGCATGCAGAAATGGACAGCACACTTCGAAGCAATTTCAATATACCGTTAATTAAGCAGCTTAGGAACATGAAAAGTTTACGGAGAAAACACATGCTCTTTGTGAACGATTTAAATCTGTTATTGAATGTGCCTATGGCCATTCTCCAGCAACTAACATCATTACCCATATTGTGTTTTAAATTTACAGGTAAATCAACCACACGTATATGCACTGTGAACGGCCACATGGCGACTTGTTCAGATAAACATATTGTTTTCTCTCCGACTAAACAATTTAATATAATTAGCACTATACAACTAAAATAAACATTACGATAGTTTAGATTAAGCAGTAATAATTTGAACAAGAGGCCCAAGAGGGCCTGTGGACGCTCTACTGGCTAGCATGGCTCTTATAACATCAATGAAGCGAGTGACTGCCATTTACGTTTTTTGAAAGTTTCGGGCAAAAAACAGCTTTTAAAGTAAATCAAGGGCCATAACTAAAGAATCTGGTAGAGTTAGGTAAAGATCAGATGAAAAATGAAGGCCATACCGTATTAACGAGGCAAAATATAGCATTTTTAACTAAATCAAGAGCCATAACTCCTCTGTTACTGGTCCGACTGGTCCAACATAGAGCTAAAAAAAAAAAATGGAAAAAATAAATTAAAAAAAACATATTAAAAAAACAAATCAAAAAAATCAATAAATAATGATAATAATTAAAAATTAAAATTAAAATTAAAAAAAAAAAAATAAAAAAAATAAAAAAAAAAAAATAAAAAAATATTAAAAAATAAAAAAAAATTATTAAAAAAAAAAATAAAAATAAAAAAAAATATATATATATATATAAAATAAAAATAATACTAATATAAAAATAAAGTCATAAAATCTGGTAAAGTTTGGTAAAGATCAGATGCAAAATGAAGGCCCTATCGTATGACGAGGCAAATTATAGCATTTTTAACAAAATCAAGGGTCATAACTCCGCTGTTACTAGTCCGATCTGGCTGGTTTTCGAACTTGACCAAGCTTTCATAGACATTAACAATCTGAAACAGTTTGGTAAAGATCGGATGAAAAATGAAGGTCCTATCGTCTTAACGATGCAAAATATATCATTTTGAACTAAATCAAGGGCCATAACTCCGATGTTATTGGTCCGATAAGAATGGTTTTCGAACTTGTCCGAGCTTTCATTGATATTAACAATCTGATAAAGTTTGGTAAAGATCGAATGAACAATGAAGCTCCTATAGTCTTAACGAGGCAAAATACAGCATTTTTAACTAAATCAAGGGCCATAACTCCGCTGTTTCTAGTCCGATATGGCTGGTTTTCGAACTTGTCCAAGCTTTCATTGATATTAACAATCTGATTAAGTTTTGTAAAGATCAGATGAACAATGAAGCCCCTATCGTCTTAACGAGGCAAAATATAGCATTTTTTAACTAAATCAAGGGCCATAACGCTGTTAATGGTCTGATATGGCTGGTTTTCAAACTTGTTCGAGCTTTCAATGACATTAACAATCTGATAAAGATTGGTAAATATTGGATGAACAATGAAGCCCCTATCGTCTTAACAATGCAAAATATAGCATTTTTAACTATATCAAGGGCCACAACTCCGCTGTTACTAGTCCGATCTGGCTGGTTTTCGAATTTGTCCGAGCTTTCATTGATATTAACAATGTGGTAAAGTTTGGTAAAGATAGGATGAAAAATAAAGGCCCTATCGTCTTAACGAGGCAAAATTTAGCAATATAGCATTTTTAACTAAATCAAGGGCCATAACTCCGCTGTTACTTGTCCGATCTGGCTGGTTTTCGAACTCATCTGAGCTTTCATTGATATTAACAACCTGTTAAAGTTTGGTAAAAATCGGATGAAAGATGAAGGCCCTATGGTCTTAACGAGACAAAAGTTAACAACAGACGACGGACGACGGACGGACGGACGGACGACGGACAACTCGGCATCCCATAAGCTCTGCTGGCCTTCGGCCAGTAGAGCTAAAAACGAACTCTTGTGAATACAGTGCGTACACAAAGCACCTCTTATTTTGTAGCAAAACAGCCCAAAGCGTGCACGCCAATAATCTATATTATTACGATACACAATAACATGTACACTTCTCAAAACTGCTAACTACACCGCTCACGTTTTGGGTTATATATATCGATGGGTTGAATGTTTTTCAATAAAATAAAAAGGAAATACCAATTCAATCATTTTTACATCATTTCATTTTATAGATATGGGAAAAGTGTGACTTTAGTGTTTACATGGGTCGTTTGTAATTGCTTATTGTGGTTTAGTTCTAGCATTGCCCATGAAAAAAATAAAATGAAATGATGTAAAAATGATTGAATTGGTATTTCCTTTTTATTTTATTGAAAAACATTCAACCCATCGATATATATAACCCAAAACGTGAGCGGTGTAGTTAGCAGTTTTGAGAAGTGTACACGCATTTGTCCGTGATGGTGCAAACTGCTCTGAATGAAATATTGAATTAAGGGAAGTGAGAGAGAGGATAGCGTATAAATTGTGAGAGAAAGACAAACAAATAAAAGTGAAAGAAGTTTGCAAAAAGTAACCATCAGAAGTCAATGGAAGAACAGCTAAAATAAGAAGAAACACAACCACACGTGTGTTTCAGCTCAGTGGTTTCTTACAACATTCAATTATACACTTATTTAGAATATAACAGTATACGCATTCTGTTAACTAACTGTTATTTAACTTGATCAAGTTTAGCTCCATGATTATTTTTTTATATAAATAGATGTAAATAAGTAAATAATAATAATAATAAAAAAGGATTAAAGTATTTGCTACACTGTCACAAAAAATAAACATATATCTTCAATCCAGTTTTAAACAAAAACAAGTAATCGTTTCGTATTACCAACGTGGAGTAAAATGTGTGTACAACGGACAGTCGAACGCGATTTATGGTTGAAAGATAATAAAAATCTAGTTCGAAAATACATGTTAAATCTGTAAAGCAAGCGAGCAGAATAAAAACAGTTAAATTTCAGTCTACAAAACCCCTCATTATTGACACAAGACTTGACCCAGATATTGCCAAGCTTGCCCCATTGTTAACATAAACCAGTTATGGTCACTGTTTGTAATTATATAAATAATTTGTACATATTCCACGTGTTGAAGTGAAAACCGTAATACACGCTCTAGAAACGAATGGAAAGGGGTCGTCTCAACGAAAGAATGGCTTGTCAGCGCATTATTTCTATACAATGTTAGCAAAGACTGATTCTATAACAAAATCGAACCATAAACATGTTCTTTAAAACATGTACAACATTGTTTTGCAATTAAAAAGAATACATTTCAAAAATTGTTACTACATGATACAATGTTCAGATTGACAGCCACTATCAACTTTGACACATTCCCTTATCACTATAAAATTGTAAATAAATAGACTTGAGAACGGTCCGATCTTATGAGTGACTATTTTAGGGTAGCTAATCTACAACAAATTATATCAAAATATCGACATATAGTAAATATCGTTTTGTGCACATGAATATTTCCTATTAACTTAGACTAGAATTTAATGAGCTAATCAATTTTATACACTATTTATGACGATATGTAACTTATTCTGTTACACTTGTGTTATAGCATAAATTTGAAAAGAAAGTTTGTTTATGCAGTTCGCCATGATTGTTATTTTATTATGCTTAACAATGTGGAATAAATGGTTAATACATGAACTTTTCTTACTCAATACAGTATTTGAGAATTACAAGTTCCCTAAACTTTACTCTAACGGTATTACACACAATCAATTTAAATGAGCTTAGTTAGTTTTAAACCAATATGTGGCAAGTTACTATAAATCCTTTCAGTAAGAACTAGAAAGTCAAAATAACACACACACACACTCACAATATTTATCTGTGGCCATTAGATAAAAATCAGGCATACGTCATATATGCATGACTTTAGCTATACTTAACAAAGAAAACAAGTAAACTCTCATATTGGAAATAAAATATTCAGAAGCATCCTATAAGTAAATTAATGAGTATAACACTGTTGACCTCGACACCTCGAGTGATTTAACAAATGGTTGCAACCTATCCTCGTAACACAATACACTCTCGACTTCATGCAAAACTAACAATAAGAATTTCAGTGTAGCAAAGTGAACTATGGCAAGCCGTTTTCACATTTAATCACTATTTAGCGATATCGCTAATTCAATTAGCGATATCGCTAATTCAATTACTGATATCAAAAAATCATTTTTCGATATATATTAGCGATATCGGTAATTCAATTCTTGATATCGCTAAATACCATATATTTCGATATCGAGAATTGAATTCTCGATATCGCTAATTCAATTTTTGATATCGCTAATTCAATGTTTGATATCGCTAATTCTATTAGCTATCAAAAAATGAATTAGCGGTATCAGAAATTGAAAAGCAATTATTGATATCAAGAATTCAAATTTTGATTCGCTAATTCAATTTTTGATATCGCTAATAGAATTATTGTAACAGTGAATATGGACTTCTCCCTTTTAAAAAAAATTGTCCCTGCTTCAAAAGGGTACCAGTCTCGCGCGCAATTCAACATGGCAGGGAACAGCAATATTAATGTCCTACTGGCCGCGTTGTTTCGTCGCACATTTGGCGGAGTTGGCCTAACGGGATCCTTATATTGTTATAAGTTGATTCGTCAATTGTAGATCTTATCCTGTCTAAATTCTGTACCGAAGATTCAATAAGTCGAATAGCTTTGTCCCTATTGACTCTACCTTCAACTGTTAACAACCTCTCAATTTGGTACTACCAAGTTGCGGTCTATCCTTGAGGGACTTCGATCACTAACTATAGTTTAACTATGGTCGTTGATCTGCGCATGTCTAGTTAAGGAGTAATGCGAACTTACTTTAGCTGAACCATACTTTCTTTTAATGGATACACGCGGCATAGTGTAAAACCTGGAATGTGTTTACTTTATCATATAGATATATATCAATCAAAAATTAACAACTAAAACTAGAATAAATACAGGCACATGAACAAATATGTGACATATAGAGTCTAGTCTCAGCGAGTTGGTTACCAATTGAATACAGGCACATGAACACATATGTAATATATAAAGTCTAGTCTAAGCGAGTTGGTTACCAATTGAATACAGGCACATGAACTAATATGTAATATATAGAGTCTAGTCTCAGCGAGTTGGTTACCAATTGACTTTCATACAACACCGAGATGGGCTTAGCCCATCGAGGTTTTTAAATAAGGCCATATCGAGTTTTTTCTATCTTTAGCGGGTCATCCTACATAACAAATGTAATGAAAATAAACATTTCTCCTCTGGTTGAAGGGGTCATCCTGCGTAACAAATAAAAATTATACTGCTGTAAATAAACATTTCTCCTCTGGCTGATGCAGTCATACTTCAAAACAAATATACTGAGACAAGATATCCGCGGATTCACATGGCTCGCCTAACGGGGCCGGGATTTAAAAATAAAAGATAAATGATGCTTAAATGAAAGTTTGTAAACATTTTAATAACTAGAAACAATGGAGTTTACAGTTTGCTGAGATGACATTTAAGTGCATTGTTTAAAAACAAAATGTCATTCTTTAAAAAAGAAAAAAAAAAAAGAAAAAAAATAGAAAAAAAGGAAAAATCTTCAGCTCCAAAAAGTAGGTCAAAGTCATAGATGAAATCCATGCGTCCTAAAAGATGCACTACCCAATACACTAGGTCAAAATAGAATCCAAAGATTAAGATATAAACTAGGTTTAAAGCATCTAGTGCATAATCATAGTTCATGAGAAAGTGATGTAAATGTAACAATTAAAGTTACCTGCCCTTTGCTTGGGTGGTGAAGGTCAAATCTGACACGTTGTGATGTA